>JAVSCE010009239.1:0-22124 GCA_032199065.1 Smutsia gigantea
AAGAAAATAAACAAAAGATACCCCTAGCCAGACTTATCAAGAAAAAAAGAGAGTCTACACACATAAACAGAATCAGAAATGAGAAAGGAAAAATCACTACAGACACCACACAAATACAAAGAATTATGAGAGAATACTATGAAAAATTATACGCAAACAAACTGGATAACCTAGGAAAAATGGATCATTTCTCGAAAATTACAACCTTCCAAGGCTGACCCAGAAAGAAACAGAAAATCTGAACACACCAATTACCAGCAAGGAAATTAAACTGGAAATAAAAAAACTACAAAGGAACAAAACTCCTGGACCAGATGTCTTCACCACTGAATTTTATCAAACATTTAGTGAAGACCTAATGCCCATCCTCCTTAAAGTATTCCAAAGAGTAGAAGAAGAGGGAGTACTTCCAAACTCATTCTACGAGGCCAACATCACTCTAATACCAAAACCTGGCAAAGACACCACAAAAAAATAAAATTACAGACCAATATCCCTAAAAAACAGAGATGCAAAAATACTCAACAAAATATAAGCAAACCGAATTCAAAAATACATCAAAAAGATCATCATGATCAAGTACGATTTATTCCAGGGATGCAAGGATGACACAATACTCGAAAATCCATCAACATCATCCACCACATCAACAAATCCAAGGACAAAAACCACATGGTCATCTCCATACATGCTGAAAAAGCATTCAGCAAAACAATACCCATTCATGATAAAAACTCAACAAAATGGGTATAGAGGGCAAGTACCTCAACTTAATAAAGGCCATATATGACAAACCCACAGCCAATATCATACTTAACAGCGAGAACCTGAAAGCTTTTCCTTTAAGATCGGGAACAAGACAAGGATGCCCACTTTCCCCACTCCCATTCAATACAGTACTGGAGGTCCTAGCCCCGGCAATCAGACAAAAGAAGGAAATAAAAGGCATCCAGATTGGCAAGGAAGAAGTTAAACTGTCCCTGTTTGCAGATGACATGATATTGTACATAAAAAACCCTAAAGAATCCACTCCAAAACTACTAGATCTAATCTCTGAATTCAGCAAAGTTGCGGGATACAAAATTAATACACGGAAATCTGTTGCATTCCTAATACACTAATGATGAACTAGAAGAAAGAGAAATCAGGAAAACAATTCTACTCACAGTTGCATCAAAAGAATAAAACACCTAGGAATAAACCTAAACAAGGAAGTGAAAGACCTATACTCTGAAAACTACAAGACACTCATGAGAGAAGTTAAAGAAGATATCAATAAATGGAAACACATCCTGTGCTCATGGATAGGAAGAATTAACATTGTCAAAATAGCCATCCTGACTAAAGCAATCTACAGATTCAAAGCAATTCCTATCAAAACACCAACAGCATTCTTCAATGAACTAGAGCAAATTGTTCTAAAATTCGTATGACATGACAAAAGACCCCAAATACCCAAAGCAATTCTGAGAAAAAAGAATAAAGCTGGGGGGATTATGCTCCCCAGACTCACAGACTTCAAGCTCTACAACAAAGTCACATTAACCAAGAAAATTTGGTACTGTCACAAGAACAGAATCATAGACTAACGGAACAGACTAGAGAGCCCTGATATAAACCCAACCATATATGGCCAATTAATATATGATAGAGGAGCCACGGATTTGCAATGAGGAAATGAGAGCCTCTTCAACAACGGTGTTGTCAAAAGTGGACAGCTACATGAAAGAGAATGAAACTGGATTATTGTTTAATCCCATACACAAAAGTAAACTCGAAATGGATCAAAGACCTGAATGTAAGTCATGAAACAACAAAACTCTTAGAAAAAAACGTAGGCAAAAATCTCCTGAATATAAGCATGAGCAACTTCTTCCTGAACGCATCTCCTCGAGCAAGGGAAACAAAGCAAAAATGAACACATGGGACTACATGAAACTAAAAAGTTTCTGTATGGCAAAGGACACCATCAACAGAACAAAAAGGCATCCTACAGTATGGGAAAATATATTTGTAAATGACATATCCAACAAGGGGTTAACATCCAAAATATATAAAAAACTCACACACCTCAACACCCGAAAAGCAAATAACCCTATTAAAAAATGGATGGAGGATATGAAGAGACAGTTCTAGGTCTCCAAAGAAGAAATTCAGATGGCCAACAGACACATGAAAAGATGTTCCACATCACTTATCATCAGGGAAATGCAAATTAAAACCATAATGAGATATCACCTCACACCAGTGAGGATGGCCAACATCCAAAACACAAACAACAACAAATGTTGGCAAGGATGTGGAGAAAAGGGAACCCTTCTACACTGCTGGTGGGAATGCAAATTAGTTCAACAATTGTGGAAAGCAGTAAGGAGGTTCCTCAAAAAACTCAAAATACAAATACCATTTGACCCACGAATTCCACTCCTAGGAATTTACCCTAAGAATGCAGCAGCCCTACAGACCAATATCCCTGATGAACGCAGATGCAAAAATACTCAACAAAATATTAGCAAACCGAATTCAAAAATACATCAAGAGGATCATACACCATGATCAAATGGGATTCATCACAGGGATGCAAGGATGGTACAACATTCAAAAATCCATCAACATCATCCACCACATCAACAAAAAGAAGAACAAAAACCACATGATCATCTCCATAGATGCTGAAAAAGCATTTGACAAAATTCAGCATCCATTCATGATTAAAACTCTCAACAAAATGGGTATAAAGGGCAAGTACCTCAACATCATAAAGGCCATACATGACAAACCCACAGCTAACATCATACTTAACAGCGAGAAGCTGAAAGCTTTTCATCTAAGATTGGGAAGAAGACAGGGATGCCCACTCTTTCCACTGTTATTCAACACAGTACTGGAGGTCCTAGCCACAGCAATCAGACAAAACAAAGACATACAAGGCATCCAGATTGGTAAAAAAAAACTCAAATTGTCACTATTTCCAGATGACATGATATTGTACATAAAAAACCCTAAAGACTCCACTCCAAAACTACTAGAACTAATATCTGAATTCAGCAAAGTTGCAGGATATAAAATTAACACACAGAAATCTGTTGCTTTCCTATACACTAACGAGGAACTAACAGAAAGAGAAATCAGAAAAACAATTCCATTCACAATTGCATCAAGAAGAACAAAATACCTAGGAATAAACCTAACGAAGGAAGTGAAAGACCTGTACTCTGAAAACTACAAGACACTCCTAAGAGAAATTAAAGAGGACACTAACAAATGGAAATGCATCCCATGCAATTGGCTACGAAGAATAAATATTGTCAAAATGGCTATACTACCTAAAGCAATCTACAGATTCAATGCAATCCCTATCAAACTACCAACAGCTTTCTTCAATGAACTGGAACAAATAATTCTAAAATTCATATGGAACCACAAAAGACCCCGAATAGCCAAAGCAATCCTGAGAAGGAGGAATAAAACAGAGGGAATTATGCTCCCAGACTTCAAGCTCTACTACAAAGCCACAGTAATCAAGACAATTTGGTATTGGCACAAAAACAGACCCACAGACCAGTAGAACACAATAGAAAACCCAAACTTTAACCCAAACATATACAGTCAATTAATATTTGATAAAAGTGCCTTGGATATACAATGGGGAGATGACACCCTCTTCAGCAGCTGGTGTTGGAAAAACTGGACAGCTACATGTAAGAGAATGAAACTGGACTACTGTCTAGCCCCATACACAAAGGTAAACTCAAGGTGGATCAAAGACCTGAATGTAAGTCATGAAACCATAAAACTCTTAGAAAAAAACATAGGCAAAAATCTCTTGGACATAAACATGAGCGACTTCTTCATGAACATATCTCCCCGGGCAAGGGAAACAAAAGCAACAATGAACAAATAAGACCATATCAAGCTGAAAAGTTTCTGTACAGCAAAGGACACCATCAATAGAACAAAAAGAGATCCTACAGTATGGGAGAATATATTCATAAATAACGTATCTGATAAGGGGTTGACATCCAAAATATATAAAGAACTCACGCACCTTAACAAACAAAAAGCAAATAATCTAATTAAGAAATGGGCAGAGGACATGAATAGACACTTCTCTAAAGAAGAAATTCAGATGGCCAACAGGCACATGAAAAGATGCTCCACATCGCTAATCATCAGAGAATGCAGATTAAAACCATAATGAGATATCACCTCACACCAGTGAGGATGGCCAACAACCAAAACACAAACAACAACAAATATTGGCGAGCTTGTGGAGAAAAGGGAATCCTCCTACACTGCTGGTGGGACTTCAAATTAGTTCAACCATTGTGGAAAGCAGTATGGAGGTTCCTCAAAAAACTCAAAATAGAAATACCATTTGACCCAGGAATTCCACTCCTAGGAATTTACCCTAAGAATGCAGCAGCCCAGGTTGAATAAGAGAGATGCACCCCTATGTTTATCGCAGCACTATTTACAATAGCCAAGAAATGGAAGCAACCTAAGTGTCCATCAGTAGATGAATGGATAAAGAAGATGTGGTACATATACACAATGGAATATTATTCAGCCATAAGAAGAAAACAAATCCTACCATTTGCAACAACATGGATGGAGCTAGAGGGTATTATGCTCAGTGAAATAAGCCAAGCCGAAAAAGACAAGTATCAAATGATTTCACTCATATGTGGAGTATAAGAACAAAGAAAAAAACTGAAGGAACAAAACAGCAGCAGACTCACAGAACCCAAGAACGGACTAATAGTTACCAAAGGGAAAGGGACTGTGGAAGATGGGTGGGAAGCAAGGGATAAGGGGGAAAAAGGGGCATTACGATTAGCAGATGCAATGTTGGGCGGGCACGGGCAGGGCTGTACAACTCAGAGAAGACAAGTAGTGATTCTATAGCATCTCACTACACTGATGGACAGTGACTGCAATGGGGTTGGTGGGGGGGACCTGATGAAGGGGGTAGTTTAATAACCATAATATTGCACATTTAATTGTAGATTAATGATACCAAAATAAATTATTAAAAAAAAACACAATGAGATATCACCTCCCACCAGTAAGGATGGCCAGCATAGAAAAGACTGGAACAACAAATGCTGGTGAGGGTGCAGAGAAAGGGGAACCCTCCTACAGTGCTGGTGGGAATGTAAACTAGTTCAACCATTGTGGAAAGCAATATGGAGGTTCCTCAAAGAACTAAGAATAGCAATACCGTTTGACCCGGGAATCCCACTCTTTGGAATTTACCCAAAGAAAACAACTTCTGAGACTCAAAATGACATATGCACCCCTATGTTTATTACAGCACTATTTACAATAGCCAAGATATTGAAGCAACCTAAGTGTCCATCAGTAGATGAATGGATAAAGAAGAGGTGGTACATATACACAGTGGAATACTATTCAGCCATAAGAAAGAAACAAATCCTACCATTTACAACGACATGGATGGAGCTAGAGGGTATTATGCTCAGTGAAATAAGGCAGAGAAAGGCCAATACCAAATGATTTCCCTCATTTGTGGAGTATAACAACAAAGCAAAACTGAAGGAACAAAATAGCAGCAGACTCACAGCCTCTTAGAAGGGACTAGTGGTTACCAAAGGGGAGGTGAGGGGGAGGGCACGGCAGAGGGAGGGAGAAGGGGATTGTGGGGCATCATGATTGGTGTACACAGTGTGTGTGGGGTCATGGAGAAGACAGTGTAGCTCAGAGAAGACAAACAGGGACTCTGTGGCATCTTACTACACTGATGGACAGTGACTGCAATGGGGTATGGGTGGGGACTTGATAATATGGGTAAATGTTGTAAGCACATTGTTTTTTCATGTGAAACCTTCATAAGAATGTGTATCAATAATACCTTAATAAAAAAATAAATAAAGTTACCATCACAGAAAAAAAAAGATGTTTCCTTCAAAAGCTACAGTTGTAATAACAACTGGGGTTTATCATAAGTTAATTCAGTATGCTTACATAACACTTTCAGTATTGCCTTTACTATACATAAGAGATATAAAAGTCCATCTGTGTGAAATATGCTTAGTTCTCCACTAAGTGTTAACTATTATGACAATTTCATAAGAGAAAGTATGTGCATAAATCCTGCTAGACTTAAACAGAGGACATGTTAATGTCCACTTTATATAAAGTTTTGTCAATACAAGTACGTAAGTTAGAAGTCTGTTTAATAAAAGGTATCTTGCTCTACTCAATGTTAAATATTAAATGCCAGTTGTTTAATGATTTTCTTTCAAGTATACTTCAACCATTTCCTCCCTTCCAGACAGTCATATTCTCTCCTACAGAGTTCCTCCATTTTTTCCCAAGGCAAACTATATGCAAGCTTTAATCAAGAGAAAACACTACTGACTGAAAGGCACTACTCACTTACCTCTACTATTTCAATAGTTTTTACCTCCTCATTTTCCATTTTTCAGTGGACTGTTTAAGTAAGAATTGATGGTTACACTTTTATGAATGTTTTCTTTCCCCCACATTTTGTGAATTTTTCTTTCCAAATTGCTGGAAGCTATTAGTAAGAAAAACAAACAGTATTTTTTATTGTGTGTTACAGTCATCTTCCAATAAAGATTAACATTACTTGTTCACAAAACCTGAATTTGCAGAGCTTACTTTTATATTTAAAACTATTAATTGGAAAACAAAAATTGTGGGTTATAGATTTTTAGAGCAATATCTACATAATTTTGGTTTATTTAGAACATTAAGAATCAGTAAACATTGTAATTTTTTTCAATTTTTTAATTAAATTCTTATTTCAAGGCTTGGATTGGCTGGTATCTATTGTAAGCTTCTGTGACATGAAGGTTTTTATTAGGGGAACAAGAAGCTAGTGCGGTTGTTTTTAGAAAAAAAGGAAAGTGTTATATTAGCAATGACTGAACTGCCTACTTGATCCCAAAGACAACTGTAAAAGCAATTTCTCCTCCAGAAACTCAAATGTATCAAATCAGCAAGCAAATGATAATTTCATGTGTTTGATCCTTAGTTTTCTCAAAATACAGAGGGTAAATCTAGAAAGACAACCAAAATGTGACTGAACACTGAAGGCCAATGAGAGCCATTCTTCTACTTCTCATTAGGTGGAAAACATAAAACTAACCATTAGAGCTAGTATTTGAGTGCTTACAACTTGCCAGATGCTGCATATTTGTTAACTAATGTTTTAAAAGCACCACCTTGTGCAGCAGATGTAAGAGAAGTTTTAAAAGGCTAAGTAATTTCTGTAAGATCACCCAGCTAGTTAAATCTGGGGTCAAATCTTCTTTCAAGAAAAGTTTAAAATGCTTTCTGACCACTCAGTTCATTCTGATATAACCACAGACTATCTCAAATCACTATATATTTGGGTAAGGGCCGTCTATAAGTTCTTTAAAGAACAGAGCGATAAAACCTAGCAAAAAGTTCAGTCTTTGCTCAGTAAATAACTTCTGGTTATTTATTTAATACCCATCTGGTGAACAATTATACATATACATTTATTCAATTAACAGGGTTAATATATTTAAAGCAGCTTTAGATTTACAGAGAAACTGAGCAGAAAGTAGAGTTCCTAAATACTCACTCCCCTGTCCCCATAGATTGCCTTATTTATTAACATCTTGCATTAGTGTGATATATTTGTTATGATGGATGAAACAATATCGGTAACATATTATTAACTAAGGTCCATAGGAGTAGCTGTTTGTATTGTTCAGTTCTATGGATTTTGACAAATGCACAATATGTCAAAATTCTCCTGTGGCTAGCGTTAGGGTTAAAACTCTCCTGTTCTTTACCTATTCATCTTCCCTTTCAATCCCAGGAAAACACTGATCTTTTTAATGTCTCTGTAGTTTTGCCTATCCCAGAATGTCATATATTTGGAATCACACATTATTGTAGCCTTTTAAAATTGGCTTATTTCACTTAACAATATGCATTTAAGGTTCCTTTGTGTCTTTTAGTGGCTTGATAGCTCAGTTGCTTTCATCATTGAATAATAGTCATTGTCTGGATATACTACAGTCTGTTTATCCATTTACCTATTGAAGGACACTTTGAATCCTTCCAAGTTATAGCAATTATGAACAAAGATGCTACAGACATGTATAGATTTTTGTGTGACCTTAAGTTTTGAACACATTTGGGCAAATACCAAGGTATGCAATTGCTTGATTGTGTTAAGTCTATATTTAGCTTCCAAAAGTGGCTGTACCATTTTGTATTCCTACTAGCAATGAATAAGAGCTCCTGCTGTTCCATATCCTAGTCAACATTTACTGTTGTCAGTATTTGGAATTCAGCCATTCCAACAGGTGTGTAATGTTATCTCATGAGCAATTCCCTGATATAAGATATTGAGTATGTTTCATAAACTTATTTGTTATCTGTACATCTTCGTTGCTGAAGTATCTGTTCAGGTCTTTGGCCTGCTTTTTATTTGGGTCATTTTTTTAAAGTTACTACTGAGTTTTAAGATTTCTTTGTATAATTTGGATTCAAGTCCTTTAGATACATGTTTTGCAGATATTTTCTGCTAATCCCTAGCTGGTTTTATTCTCTTAACTGTGTCTTTTGCAGAGAAGTTTCTAATTTAACATCTGTATTTTTTAACACTGAGTTCTGATTAACTATGACTAAGGCATCTTTAGGAATCAGATTACTGAAAAAGGTAAAAATTAAGACTACAAGGTTAGTTCTGACGATGTGTTTTGTGTGAAACTATGCCAAGGTGTGTTTTACTCTGATGTAGTGAGCTATTGTGAAAAATTACATATCATCTAAATTTTGGGAACAAAGAAAGAACCCTGAACTAAACTCCTCATAAAATGAGAAATTTTAATGTAAATTGTTGTTTCATAATTTAACTGTTTTGAAAGTTTCAGTCACCACCATGTTCTCTTAAAATATGGATAATCTGTAATGATACCCCATTTCTACATAAAAAATTTTTCATTCCTAGCATTTCTAACAATTCCAGCAGAGGATAATTTTCACAAATTCAATTCAATAAATCTTTGTTTCAAAGTAACATGTTATAATCTTCTTTTGAATGGTTATTTATCAAAAGAAGGGCTTATGGCAGTTATGTATGAAGTGCTATGGGGTAACAGAAAAAAAAACCAGATTTATTATGTAACCATTATACAGAGAAATAATGGAAATTTAAGAGACAATTTTAGTATTAAAAGCAAATATATAGCCTTTTTCAAAAAGAGTTGCTTTTTTTCTTCTAAAGGATTAAGTACATGTACAGATATGTTATTGCAGAAAATTTTAAAAGCCTTTTAAGACCAGGTGCTTATACCTACTTCAAAGCACGAAGTTAGACACTCATAAGTAGGTAACTCTGGTAGCTGGCAATGATGCAAACATTACTCTTCCCCTTAGAAGCAATTTCCAGCTGTCTAAATGTAGAACATAAATGATTACTCACCAGAAACTGGTACTGATGTTAAAATCAGATACCAGAGGCTGAGCTTGTAATAACAAAATGAGGATCAAAGTTCCCACTCTTGTGGAAATATCTCAAGTTGGGAACCACATCATAAAACAGAATATCCTAGACCTCAGCAAATGTGACCACTCAGTAAAGAAAATATCAATTAAAGTTAGCTTCAATTATGTACCCTACATTGCTGAAGTTAAAGAAAACTTTAGAAGGAAAAAAAGCAACTCTTTTTAAAAAGGCCATATTATTTGCTTATAATATTAAAACTGTCTCTTAAATTTCTTTTATTTCTATGTGTAATGGTTACATCATAAATAAAACTTCTGAAACAACTAACATTACTGAATAGTTCTGTATCATAATCATTGTTCATCATCATATTTAACCTAACAGTCATATCCTTAGGTAGGTAAATACGCTAGTTTATAACTAGCAGGGGGAAACTCACCAAACCTTATTAGTCTGGTAACCTATCTAAGGATATGCACAACTAATACATGGCAAAGGCAGTACTCAAACTCAAATAGAGTATTTCACTTATTGCGCATTGGGTAAACTGTGACACAGAACTTGTAAGAAGCAAAAAAGAATAAATTATAGGAGAACTAAAAACCCAAACAACCAGACTACCAATCTATTAGTCAATAACATAACTGAAAAAACTCTGGATATAAAGTACCACCAGAATTTTTAAAGCAAGTTTAAATAGGTGACTCCACAGGGCAGCTCAAGTACTACAGAATAAATGTGACCTGTTGAATCACAGGCTCTTACTTGTGGGGCTAAGATATTGATAGTTTAACAAACTTCACAGGTGATTCTGATGTACAAACAGTTCTGAGAATCATTAGTATAACTGGTTAAAAGTACAGACATAAGCTTAGGTTTAATTCCTGGACCATGGCAAGTTATTTAACTTGTCTTTAACTTGGATTTCCTCATCTCAAATATAATGATAGTAATAGTATCTACTTCAAAGGGATGTTGATATAATTAAATGAGTCATATTTATAAAGCACTGGTATTGCCTAACATACATTATGTGCTCAATGCCTATATTCATTCAACAACTATTTACTGAGCATTTACTACTATGTACCAAATGATAATTCTAAGTACTGAAAACTGTTGAAATCATCACTGTTCTTATTAATGTTGTTGCTGCTAAGATGAGAATGATAAAATATTTAAACAAACTTCTTACTTTTAGGTGAAGAAACTAAAGTGGATCAGATTGGCTAGTACTTGAAGGGAGGCTGTAGCAGAACTGGGATCAAAATACAGGATTTCTGATTGCCAGGCTTCCCAGTAGAACTGAATATTGGGCAAGTTTACAAGGGTAGAAAGTAACACAATTCAAAACACGAAAATATTAGAATCAATATAATAATTTTGAAATGTGTCAAAGGTAGAAAACAACAAAGAAATCATAAGAAACAGAAAAAGCCAAAAAAAGCAGGCTTCCCAGTCATTATTCTATTACAATATTATTCCACATTGCACATGGTCTCTGAAATCAAACAAATCTGGGTTCAAAGATCCACTCTACCATTTAAAAATGTGACACTTAAAGTAATTTCATTAACCTCTCTGAGCATTAGATTTCTCAACTGTAAAATGCACATAATAATGGAATCTAAACCTAAAGATTAGACCAATGCCTAGCATACAAAAGTACCTGAAAAATAGTAATCATGATTATGGCATGCATTTGTACCCAACAAGAAGTCTTCCCCTCTTTGGGACTTCCGGGAAGATGGCGGTGTGAGCAGGGCGGCAGAAATCTCCTCCCAACATTATATTTATCTACGAAAACACAGAAAATACATCTATTCCTAAAAGAGAGACGAGAATACACAGGAAAGCGCACAGCGTGCAGCTTCACCCGAGAGGACTCGGCACCCCAAGAGGCGGGTAAGATACGGAGCCGCGACCCGGCGGGACCCGAGCCCTCCCCCACCCCAGCGCACCGGCGGGAGGAGAGGATTCAGAGCCGGGAGGGAGTGGAAGCACACCCCGCGAAGTAGCCAGCCCCAGTGATCTGCGCGGGGAGCGCTGACCCACATTGCGCAGTGCAGCAGAGATTGGAGAGACAGAGGGGCAGGATCTGAGCGGGGAATGCGCCAGGGTGCTTGCAGCCGGCTCCCGGGAAGGAAAAAAAAAAGTGCGCGCTTTCTTCAGCGGTCTTAAAGAGACAGGAGTCCAGCGGAGGAGCCGGATCGCCCCAGCACACTCAGCCCAGCAGGCTAGGAGTCCTGGGGAGTTTCAGATGCCTTAGCTGGCGACTGAGGAAGCGTAGCCATACTTACACTTCTCACTGAGATCAACAGCCTCCTATTCGTTCCCACCCCTGCCAGAGCGATAAAGGGCCCTGCGGAGCGGCACAGTCACAGCTGTGGAATAGTGGGGCAATAGCGCCACCTAGAGCATTCCCACAGAATCTACGTCTGGTGGGCATTTTTTTTTGTTTTTTTTGTTTTGTTTTGTTTTTTGTTTTGTTTTTGTTTTTTCTTTTCTTTCTTTTTTTCTTTCTTTCTTTCTTTTTTTTCTTTTTTTTTTCTCTTTTTTTAAAGTCTTAAAGAGCCCAGCTGACATACGTGGCAACTATCAGTGACCAAATTATACAGCCATGAAAAGACAGAGGAATATGGTTCAGACTAAAATCAACCAGACAACCCCAGAGAGGGAGTCTGAAGGGATGGAAATGCACAGCCTCCCTGAAAAAGAATTTAGAATAAAAGTCATAACCATGCTGATGGACCTACAGAGAAATGTGCAAGAGCTGAGGGAGGAAGTGAGGGAACTGAGGAAAGACAATACAGAAATCAGACAAGCGATCGACGGGCTTAACAGCAGAATGGATGAGATGCGAGAGACTGTTAATGGAATAGAAAACAGAGAACAGGAGTACAGAGCAGCTGAGGCAGAGAGAGATAAAAGGATTTCTAGGAATGAAAGAATATTAAGAGAACTGTGTGACCAATCCAAACGGAACAATATTCGCATTATAGGAGTACCAGAGGAAGAAGAGAGAGAAAAAGGGATAGAAAGTGTCTTTGAAGAAATAATTGCTGAAAACTTTCCCTCGCTGGGGAAGGAAGTAGTCTCGCAGTCCACCGAAGCTCATAGATCTCCCAACACAAGGGACCCAAGGAAGACAACACCAAGACACATAATAATTAAGATGGCAAAGATCAAAGATAAAGACAGGGTATTAAAGGCAGCTAGAGAGAGAAAAAAGATCACCTACAAAGGAAAACCCATCAGACGATCATCAGACTTCTCAACAGAAACCCTACAGGCCAGAAGAGAATGGCATGATATATTTAACGTTATGAAACAGAAGGGCCTCAAACCAAGAATATTGTATCCAGCACGATTATCATTTAAATATGATGGAGGGATTAAACAATTTCCAGATAAACGAAAGTTGAGAGAGTTTGCCTCTCATAAAACACCACTACAGGATATCTTAAATGGACTACTCTAGATGGAAGCACACCTAAGGCTAAAAAGAGGTCAGGAGAGAAAATAAAATCATAGCAAAGAAAGCAGACCATCCAAATACTAACTAAAGGCAAAGAATAAAACACCTATTATAGAAAGAATGGAGGAGGAGGAATAAGAAGGGAGAGAAAGAAAGAAACATCAGACTGTGTTTACAATAACTTAACAAGAAAGTTAAGTTAGATTGTTAGATAGTAAAGAAGCAACCCTTGAACCCTTGGTAACCACGAATCTAAAGCCAGCAATGGCAATAAGTACATACCTATCAATAATCACCCTAAATGTAAACTGAATGCACCAATCAAAAGACACAGAGTAACAGAATGGATAAAAAAGCAAGACGCATCTATATGCTGCCAACAAGAAACTCACCTCAAATCCAAAGATATACACAGACTAAAAGTGAAGGGATGGAAAAAGATATTTCATGCAAACAACAAAGAGAAAAAAGCAGGTGTTGCAGTACTTGTATCAGACAAAATAGACTTCAAAACGAAGAAAGTAGCAAAAGATAAAGAAGGACATTACATAATGATAAAGGGGTCAGTCCAACAAGAAGATATAACCATTATAAATATATATGCACCCAACACAGGAGCGCCAGCATATGTGAGACAAATACTAACAGAATTAAAGGAGGAAATAGACAGCAATGCATTCATCTTAGGAGACTTCAACACACCACTCACTCCAGAGGACAGATCAACCAGACAGAAAATAAGTAAAGACACAGAGGCACTGAACAACACACTAGAACAGATGGACCTAACAGACATCTACAGAACTCTACACCCAAAAGCAACAGGATACACATTCTTCTCAAGTGCACATGGAACATTTTCCAGAATAGACCACATACTAGGCCACAAAAAGAACCTCAGTAATTTCAAAAATATTGAAATCCAACCAACCAACTTCTCAGATCACCAAGGTATAAAACTAGAAATAAATTTTAGAAAGAAATCAAAAAGGCTCACAAATACATGGAGACTTAGCAACACTCTCCTAATTAATCAATGGGTTAACGACCAAATCAAAACAGAAATCAAAGAATATATGGAGACTAATGACAACAACAACACAAAGCCACAACTTCTGTGGGACGCAGCAAAGGCAGTTCTAAGAGGAAAGTATATTGCAATCCAGGCCTATTTAAAGAAGGAAGAACATTCCCAAATGAATAGTCTAAAGACACAATTACTGAAATTGGAAAAAGAAGAACAAATGAGGCCCAAAGTCACCAGAAGGAGGGACATAATAAAGATTAAAGAAGAAATAAATAAAATTGAGAAGAATAAAACAATAGAAAAAATCAATAAAACCAAGAGCTGGTTCTTTGAAAAAATAAACAAAATAGATAAACCCCTAGCCAGACTCATTAACAGAAAAAGAGAATCTACACACATAAACACAATCAGAAATGAGAAAGGAAAAATCATGATGGACCCCACAGAAATACAAAGAATCATAACAGAATATTATTAGAATCTATATGCTAACAAGTTGGAAAACATAGAAGAAATGGAGAACTTCTTAGAAAAATACAACCTTCCAAGACTGACCAAGCAAGAAACAGAAAAACTAAACAGACCAATCACCAGCGACGAAATCGAATTGGTAATCAAAAAACTACCCAAGAACAAAACCTCCGGGCCTGATGGATTCACCTCTGAATTCTACCAGACATATAGAGAAGAAATAACACCGATTCTCCTTAAAGTTTTCCAAAAAATAGAAGAGGAGGGAATACTTCCAAACTCATTCTATGAAGCCAGCATCACTCTAATACCAAAACCGGGCAAAGACCTCACCAAAAAAGAAAATTACAGACCAATATCCCTGATGAACGTAGATGCAAAAATACTCAACAAAATATTAGCAAACCGAATTCAAAAATACATAAAGAGGATCATACACCATGATCAAGTGGGATTCATCCCAGGGATGCAAGGATGGTACAACATTCGAAAATCCATCAACATGATCTACCACATCAACAAAAAGAAGAACAAAAACCACATGATCATCTCCAGAGATGTTGAAAAAGCATTTGACAAAATTCAGCATCCATTCCTGATTAAAACTCTCAACAAAATGGGTATAGACGGCAAGTACCTCAACATCATAAAGGCTACATATGACAAACCCACAGCTAACATCATACTTAACGGCGAGACGCTGAAAGCTTTTCATCTAAGATCGGGAACAAGACAGGGATGCCCACTCTCTCCACTGTTATTCAACATAGTACTGGAGGTCCTAGCCACAGCAATCAGACAAAACAAAGACATACAAGGCATCCAGATTGGTAAAGAAGAAGTCAAATTGTCACTATTTGCAGATGACATGATACTGTACATAAAAAACCCTAAAGCCTCCATTGCAAAACTACGAGAACTAATATCTGAATTCAGCAAAGTTGCAGGATACAAAATTAACACACAGAAATCTGTTGCTTTCCCATACACTAATGATGAACTAACAGAAAGAGAAATCAGAAAAACAATTCCATTCACAATTGCATCAAAAATAATAAAATACCTAGGAATAAACCTAACAGAAGGAAGTGAAAGACTGTACTCTGAAAACTACAAGACACTCCTAAGAGAAATTAAGAGGACACTAACAAATGGAAATGCATCCCATGCTCTTGGCTAGGAAGAATCAATATTGTCAAAATGGCTATACTACCTAAAGCAATCTACAGATTCAATGCAATCCCTATCAAACTACCAACAGCTTTCTTCAATGAACTGGAACAAATAATTCTAAAATTCATATGGAACCACAAGACCCCGAATAGCCAAAGCAATCCTGAGAAGGAGGAATAAAACGGGAAATTACACTCCCTGACTTCAAGCTCTACTACAAAGCCACAGTAATCAAGACAATTTGGTATTGGCACAAAAACAGACCCACAGACCAGTGGAACAGAATAGAAAATCCAAACATTAACCCAAACATACAGTCAATTAATATTTGATAAAAGTGCCTTGGATATACAATGGGGAGATGACAGCCTCTTCAGCAGCTGGTGTTGGAAAAACTGGACAGCTACATGTAAGAGAATGAAACTGGACTACTGTCTAGCCCCATACACAAAGGTAAACTCAAGGTGGATCAAAGACTTGAATGTAATTCATGAAACCATAAAACTCTTAGAAAAAAACATAGGCAAAAATCTCTTGGACATAAACATGAGCAACTTCTTCATGAACATATCTCCCCGGGCAAGGGAAACAAAAGCAAAAATGAACAAGTGGGACTATATCAAGCTGAAAAGCTTCTGTACAGCAAAGGACACCATCAGTAGAACAAAAAGACATCCTACAGTATGGGAGAATATATTCATAAAAAACGTATCTGATAAAGGGTTGACATCCAAAATATATAAAGAACTCATGCACCTTAACAAACAGAAAGCAAATAATCCAATTAAGAAATGGGCAGAGGACATGAATAGACACTTCTCCAAAGAAGAAATTCAGATGGCCAACAGGCACATGAAAAGATGCTCCACATCGCTAATCATCAGAGAAATGCAGATTAAAACCACAATGAGATATCACCTCACACCAGTGAGGATGGCCAACATCCAAAACACAAACAACAACAAATGTTGGCGAGGATGTGGAGAAAAGGGAACCCTCCTACACTGCTGGTGGGACTGCAAATTAGTTCAACCATTGTGGAAAGCAGTATGGAGGTTCCTCAAAAAACTCAAAATAGAAATACCATTTGACCCAGGAATTCCACTCCTAGGAATTTACCCTAAGAATGCAGCAGCCCAATTTCAAAAGGACAGATGCACCCCTATGTTTATTGCAGCACTATTTACAATAGCCAAGAAATGGAAGCAACCTAAGTGTCCATCAGTAGATGAATGGATAAAGAAGAAGTGGTACATATACACAATGGAATATTATTCAGCCATAAGAAGAAAACAAATCCTACCATTTGCAACAACATGGATGGAGCTAGAGGGTATTATGCTCTGTGAAATAAGCCAAGCCGAAAAAGATAAGTATCAAATGATTTCAGTCATATGTGGAGTATAAGAACAAAGAAAAAATACTGAAGGAACAAAACAGAAGCAGACTCAGAGAACCCAAGAATGGACTAATAGTTACCAAAGGGAAAGGGACTGGGGAAAATGGGCGGGAAGGGAGGGATAAGAGGGAAAATGGGGCATTACCATTAGCAGATGTAATGTTGGGGGGGCACGGGGAGGGTAGTACAACTCAGAGAAGACAAGTAGTGATTCTATAGCATCTCACTACGCTGATGGACAGTGACTGTAATGGGGTTGGTGGGGGGGACCTGATGAAGGGGTAGTTTAATAATCGTAATATTGCACATGTAATTGTAAATTAATGATAATGAAATAAATTATATTTAAAAAAAAGAAGTCTTCCTCTACACATGTTGTATTTATTCACAGTATTTTACCTCTGCATTTTTGATACCAGACTTCCACTGGTAAAGAATATATACTCACTTTACATTCATTCCTTCTCTAGAGATTATAATCCCATTTCCCATGTCTTTCTACAAAAATAGGGCCCTTACTGATTATTGCATGCATGTTTTCAGTTAATCATACAAATCAGGTAAATCCCTAATGATAGTACGTATTTCATTACTTTTTATGTATACATATCTTTCCTTGTCAACCTTATTTTAGGTTCTGAGTACAGGAGTCCTAATTTCTTTATAACTCTACAAAAGCTAACAAACTTTTTATACAAAATATACCCTCAGACCTATTAGCTGACTTTAGCAAAAGATTCAGAGTACATCCTTCTGTATCTAATTCCTAACTGACTAAAAGTGGGGAAATTAACTTATATAATTTTATATGAAATATCCACGCCAAAAATAGATTTCTCTAATGAGAAGATTCACTAAGTCATGCTTTTTTTCCATATACAGGTCTTCTGCTAGATGTAAAAATAGTTTTCTAGTTGAAAATTTAAATACAATTCTATCTCTTACTAAGAAATTTTGATGACTGATTCTAAAAGGGACCTCAGATTTATCTAATTAAACTCTCTCAGGTCAAGAAGACTGGGCACTTATTCAAGATTTCTTGCTAAGTAACAGGACTAATACTTGATATAAATAATGATGACTCCTACTTCAGTGTTCTTTTTCCAGAATGAACTTTTTTGGAGTCTTGGCTTCTCTAATGACCCCTAGGCTGGTATTAACAACCTTCTACAAGTGGTATTAACTTAGCATATTCCAAGCATATCTCCTTACTTCTTTCCAATATCAGCTAAGTCTCCATAATATTTCCAGAAATACTGCATATTTCTTCTACAGTCACTTTCAAGTTGTAATAGCCTTGTACTCCAAATCCTATCTTTTCCTCAAACTCTAGTTCAAGACTAGCTGACTTGGAAGAAGAAATTCCTTTAGCTTGGGCATGACCTTCAGATTCCTCAAGAACAGGTCTTACCTCCTTAACAGAGCCTAACTTTCTACAGGGAAAGGACTATGCCTTTGTGCCAAGTACTGTGCAATACTCATGAGATAAATGTTCATCATTCAATAAATATTTCTTTAGAAAAGATTTACCCACATGCAATATTGTACTGGATTCTGGAAATAACAGATATGATTCTCACATGGTCTCAGTTCTTGAAAGATCAATGGGTATACACCTTCAAATGGAAAAACTATACAAAGGGAGGCAGAAGTTTGATAAGACATACATTAAAGGAAGGTTTTGCTGTTAATTTAGAAATGAAAGAAAAACCTATGGGCTGAGAGGAGTCAGTGACAAAAAGAGGTATCCAAAGCCAGGAGAAAATGGGTAAAAATATAAAAATAAGGTTATATTCTTAGAGTTAGGGCCAAGAGAATACATATTAAAGGTTGTTAAGAAAGCAAAATGTTCTTTCAAAGCAGGAAGGGAAAATGATAACCATGAACTTAGAATGCGGGTGTAACTCTAAACTTCTGGAAAGATGGTGGTGTAGAAAGAGCTTGAACCCACCGCCTCTCACCTTCCCACTAAACTTACAGCTGCACACAAAGTAATTCATCTTAAGGAATAATCAAGGACTAAGTGAACACCTTCTGCACAATGGATAGAAATATCACACTCAAAAAAGGGAGGAGATTCAAAGATGGTGGCGTGAGAGGTGAGACACAGGCTTCCTCCTAAAACTGCATATAATAAAAAAATATAATTAGAAACTAATCCAGAAAGAGCAACAGGAAAGAGGAGAGAGCCAGACTGCATACACCTGGAGAAAAGAGGAGAACTCACAGAACAGTGTAATGTACCAAAGCTGTGGCCCGGTGGGACCCAAGCCCTTCCCTCACCCCAGCTCACTGGTGGGAGGAAGAGAAACTGAGCACGGAGGGAGTGGAGGCATGGGACTGCTGAATACCCATCTCCGGAGATCTGCTCTGGGAGCACAAACCTACATTTCATGGTGCTTGCATGATACTCTCGTGATTACAGGGTTGGAAAGCTAAGGCAGGCAGTATTCTGGGAGAGACTGAGATTCCAGCCCCTTGTGGAAAGCAGGGATCCATACCTGGCTGCGCCAGGACAAAAGAAAGGCGGGCAGTCTGAGAGACTTCCTAACAAGGAAGCCCTTACCAACAGGGCTGCTAAAGGGGCAAGGATTGCACAGAGCTTACTGCTCAGGAGAGAGGACAGGTAGACAAAATTGTCCAGGTGCACTCTGCCCAGCAGGTTGGGAGCTTTGACATATAGACTGTCATTTTAAAGGAAGAAAAAGAAATCTTCCTTCTTAGATGATCTACAGGTACTCCAGCTCCCTGGATGGGTACAGAGCTTCAAGGAACCCCTCCGTGATGCACAGCCTACTGCGCCTTCCTCCCAGCCAGCCCCACCTGGCTCGCAAACCGGCAAACCCTACCCTGGCATTAGGCCAGCTAGAGGGAAGATCTGTCTACAGCAACTACAAACGCAAAGCATACTGGCTTTTACTGTGTGCTCGGCCCACTGGTTCACACAGTGGAGACAGCCATAGTAGCCAAGAAGCAGGAAACAGCTCTTTCCTTCCCCCAGGCACCACTACCACTCCCCTGTGACCCACGACATTGCTTCAGGGGCTGAGCAGCTCCAGGGAGTAGAGCTTCTGGGCACTAGAAGGTGCCATATAAAAATATGAAAAGCCAAAGGAACCTGGTTCAGAGTAAAATAATTAATACAACTCTTGAGAAAGATTTAAAGGACATTGACCTCATGAATCTTCCTGAAACGGAGTTCAAAATAAAAATCATTAACATGCTCATTGAGGTATATGGAAAGATATTCAAGAACACAGGAATGAATTCAGTTCGGAGATCCAATCGTTGAAGAGCACAGTGGAAGGTATTAAAAGCAGATTGGATATGGTGGAGAAGACGATAGATGAAATAGCAACTAGAGAAGAGGAATACAAAGAAGACGAGGAACAGAGAGAAAAATGGATCGCTTCTAAGAATGAAAGAATATTGAAAGAACTGTGTGACCAATCCAAACGGAACAATATTTGCGTTATAGGGGTACCAGAAGAAGAAAAAGAAAAGGGATAGAAAGTGCTTTGAGGAGGTGATTGCTGAAAAATTCCCCAATCTGGGGAAGGAGATAGTCTCTCAGGCCATGGAAATGCACAGATCTTCCAACACAAGGGACCCAAGGAAGACAACACCAAGGCATATAGTAATTAAAATGGCAAAGATAAAGGATAAGGACAGACTATTAAAAGCAGCCAGAGAGAGAAATAAGATCACATACAAAGGAAAGCCCATCAGGCTACCATTAGACTTCTCAACAGAAACCTCACAGGCCAGAAGAGAGTGGCATGATGTATTTAACGCAATGAAGCAGAAGGACTTTGAACCAAGAATACTTTATCCGGCAAGAATATCATTTAAATTTGAAGGAGGGATTAAACAATTTCCCAGTGAGCAAAAGCTGAGAGAATTTACCTCTCACAAACCATCTCTACAGTGTATATTGGAGGGGCTGCTACAGATGAAAGTAGTGGTAAGGTTTAATAGCTGTCACCAGACGTGATAAAACCACACTAAAGAAAGTAGAACAGATAATTACTAAGGAAATGCAAAACTAAATGAACTATCCCCAAAGTCACTCAAGGGATAGACAAAGAACACAGAATATTATACCTAATATATAAATAATGGAGGAGGAAGAAAAAGGAGGAAAAAAAAGAACCTTTAGATTGTGTTTGTTTCAGCATATTAAGTGAGTTAAGTTAGACTCTTAGATAGTAAGGAAGTTAACTTGAACCTTTGGTAACCATGAATCTAGAGCCTAAAATGCCAATAAGTACATACCTATCCATAATCACCCCAAATGTAAATGGACTGAATGCACCAATCAAAAGATATAGAGTCACTGAATGGATAAAAGAACAAGAACCATCTATATGCTGCCTACAAGAGACTCACTTTAAACCCAAAGACATACACAGACTAAAAGTGAAGGGATGGAAAAAGACATTTCATGCAACTAATAGGGAGAAAAAAGCAGGAGTTGCAGTACTTATATCAGACAAAATAGACTTCAAAACAAAGAAAGTCACAAGAGACAAAGAAGGACATTACATAATGATAAAAGGGTCAATCCAACAAGAAGATATAACCATTATAAATATCTATGCGCCCAACACAGGAGCACCTACATATGTGAAACAAATACTAACAGAATTAAAAGGAGAAATAGAATGCAATGCATTCATTCTAGAAGATTTCAACACTCCACTCACTCTGTGGGACAGATCAACCAGACAGAAAATAAGTAAGGAGACAGAGGCACTGAATAACACATTAGAACAGATGGACCTAACAGACATCTACAGAACTCTACACCCAAAAGCAGCAGAATACACATTCTTCTCAAGTGCACATGGAACATTTTCAAGAATAGATCATATACTAGGCCACAAAAAGAGCCTCGGAAATGTTAAAAGTTTGAAATTGTACCAACTAGTTTCTCAGACCACAAAGATAGGAAACTAGAAATAAATAATGCAAAGAAAATGAAAAATCCCACAAACACATGGAGGCTTCACAACATGTTCCTAAATAACCAATGGATCAATGACCAAATAAAAACAGAGATCAAGCAATATATGGAGACCAATGCGAATAATAATTC
>JAVSCE010009240.1:0-58195 GCA_032199065.1 Smutsia gigantea
TAGTGGTTTGCCTAGAGATTACAATGTAAATATAGGAACTAAATTAGTATTTCACTTATCATCCAGACAATGAAAGAATCACAGAACACTAACAATATTTACTCTTGCCCCATCTTTGTGCTGTTTAGTATTTTAATTCTATATACAATTTAAACTCCATAAGATGTTCGCTTAGATATAACCACAAATTTACCTTTTCTGTTGTTCCTATATTTCCATGCTTCCCTTTGGGATCATTTTCTTCTTCCTCAAGAACTCACTTTAAGATTTCCTTAAGTGCAAGTCTGCTAATGAAAAATTCTCTCTACTTTGTTCCTTAAAAAATATCAAATTCTTTCTTTATCAGTATCGAATTTGCTTTTATAAACTCATCCACTGAATTGTTAAGCCCAGTTTTGTTTTCAGTTTGAATGTATTCATCTGATTTTTTTCATAGTTCCCAATTTTCTGCTGAAATTCTTAATCTTGTCAAATAAATTTCTGAATTTATTAATCTTTGTTATTTTAAAAGTCTGAGTCTGGTAACACCATTACATATATCTCTTGGTTTTGAATAATTTGGCCTGGTTGCCTAGTATGCCTGATGATTTCTGACTAAATGCCAGGCATTGTTTATGAAAAATTAAGGAGATAATTTGAGGCTCTGAATAATGTTATATTCCTCCCAAGAGAATTCACTTTGGCTTCTGGCAGGCCCTTAAGAGCAGGGGCAGACTGTACTAAACCTGTCATAAATTGAGCTGATTTGAAGCTGAGCTTCAATCTTCAGGAGGTCTTGTCTGTTTCTCATTCACTTTTCCCCCATGTAAAAGCTCAATGGCCCAACTTGAGTGTTTACAGGGTTCCTCCCCTATGTTGGGGACTGAACCCAAATTTTGGTCCATGAGAACTGTAAAACTGACACACCTGCTCAATGCCTCAACCTTGCTGAGCCTCTTTCTGCTCACCCTCTGTCTCTTAGCCACAGCTTACAAATCAGCAAATGCCCTAAGGTGAAGCATCACCTTGAATATGCAGCTGACTTTTCCAGGCTTCACTTCAAGAAGGTGGCCTCTGATGTTCTCACACACTTGGTCGGTCTCCAATGCCTTCAAAAGTATTTTTGAAATACATTTTATTCTGCTTTTTAGTTACTCTTGGTAAGCCAGTTAGTGTGCAACAAGCTAGTTCTATAGAGGTAAAATAGAAAATCCAGACTGCCTAGGTTTTAATGTATGTAGACTACAACATTTCCTAGTTGTGTGAATTTGTGCAAATAACTAAACTTCTCTGTGACTGTTTCCTCATCTGAAAATGTGAGAATTTCTCATAGGATTGTTGTAAGGATTAAATGAGTTAAATTATATAAAGTGCAAATAATAACTCATCACATATTACAATACTCAATAAATGTGAGCTGCTATTTGTATCATCATCATGCCCATTATAGATGGAAAAACTGAAGCTTAGGGAGACTAAGTAACTGCCCCAAGTTCACACAGCTGAAAGACAGCAGAGCCAGGCTTTGAACCAGATCTAACTCCAAAGCTCATTCTCCTAAAACACATTATATAATGTGTCCCACTGTAGCCTTCAATGAATAGTTATTAAGTGACTGAATAAATAAACAGCATCCAGTCTTCAAGAACTCTGTTAAGAATTAAAGCTGCACATCGGCCTCTAAGAAACATCAAAATATTTTTTCATCAGTTAGTATAATGACTGGAAGTATAAATAGCATTTAAAGACTTTTATTTTAAAATAATTTTAGTCTCACAAGAAATGACAATTTAACAGAGTTCCTTTGTACCCTTCCTCCAACAGAGTAACATCTTGCATAACCACAGAACAGTATCAAAACCAGGAAACAGACATTTGATACAATACTACTAACTCAACTACAGAACAGACCTTCAGATTTCAACAGTTTGCATGTGCTTTTTATTGGATGTACAGACTGTATAGATTTGTATAATATCACCATAAGATACAAAATTGTTCCATTGCCACAAAGAAACTGTCTTACACCACCCTCTGTAGTCACATTCTCCCCATCAACTCTGAACTCTTGGCAACCACTGATTAATCTACAATTTTAAAACACCTAAAATACTAAGTAACATATAATGGTTACTACTTTTGCAAAAGACAAAGTATTCAAATACACTTCCTTGCTTTGAGAATTCAGAAGTCCATCTCTTCCTTGAAGTACAGTGGCCTAGAAACTCCATGTGAATGCCTCTCTGAGCATACCATATTACTAGAAAAAGTTCATGTACATTCAGTAAAAATCTTCAGCTATCTCTATATCCTGATTAATACCCTTGACACCTGCGTTAAAAAAACATCTTAATTTAAATTCAAAATAACTACATTTAACATGTATTGGTGGCTGCCCTCAAAAACATGGACTTCAAAGATTTTTTTTTACTTGCACTATTTCCTAAACCATTTCTATTTACAGATTAGCATCATAATTATAATTTAAGATAAATTTCTTTGATCGTTATTTTCGAATTAGCAAATGCCAAATCCTTGCTTAATTGAAGATTAACCTAAAAGGGGATGAAGAATAAAACATTCTTCTCTTATGCAAATGAGGAATCTTATTTTATTTGGTGAAGCTATAGATGATAGATAGGTAGGTAGAGAGACAAATGGTTCAGCCAATATCCCAAAACACCTAATTTGTAAGATTCCATATAAATATGCTTTTTTGTTGTTGTTTTTCAAAACTTACAATTTGGTTCTGTTTGTTAACATGCCCAGAAATCACTGTTTGGACATACGAGCTCTGGTTCCAGTTTGTTTCAGTCTTGGGTTCCGGCAAGCAAGCAACATGATTCTTTAGGTTGTTTCTCTTTTTGCATAGGGGTGAACATTATCACTAAATGAAATTCATATAATGCTTTAGGATAATAGTACAAATCGTGCTGTTTTGAACAGATATTAAGATGGCATTTGTTTAATCTGCTGCAAAATCAGAATAATGTTTTCCTTAACACTGGTTGGGTAATGTTTGCTAAACTGTGTTTATTTCATTAAACATTAGCTCTTCAGGATTAGATACTACATGAAATGGCCTACTTTTGTAAAATTAATTTATGAAATCCTAAGGTAAGCAAAGTTAAACAAAGGTTTTTGCTACTGGACTTCTCAGAGCTTTTAATATGCTAATGAGCATTATAAATTTCCTAGGTGGGTATGGTATATGGTGTTTCCCCAACTTATTTAACAATAGCATTTGGTGGGGGTAACTTTTTTTATGTGTGTATATATTAGTGCCAAGAGAAGGGCAACAGAATCATGTAAAGATACCCTAGAGGAAGGAGTTTTTTCACAGAAGTTGTAATAGAGAATGGTAGGACAGACAAATGAATCTCAAGCAACATGCACCATAAAAGTTACATTTGTAAAACCTCTTAAAGTAGCAATTCACCTGCATTTCTACATAAAATATGACTTAAAACTCAGTATTGAATCTAGGTAACTGACAGCTAATTTTTGGCATAATTTTATGAGAGGGAAGAGCTTATGGTTTTCTTTTTTTACTGAAATATAACTGATATAATGTTGTATTAGTTTTAGGTGTCCAATGTAACAATTTGATATATATATATTGCAAATTGATTGCTACAATAAATTAACATAATTGCACATAATTACAATGTTTTTCTTTTGAAGAGAACTTTTAACATCTCCCCTCTTAGCAACTTTCATGTATACAATACAGTATTGTTAACTATTGTCACCATGCTGTTCATACATCCCCAGGATTTACTGGCCTTATAACTGGACCACCTTCATTAATTTTGCCACACCCCCTGCTTCTGGCAATGATTAATCTGTTCTCTGTATCTGTAAGTTCATTTCTTTTTTTTTATATTCCACATATACATGAGATCACACAGTATTGTCTGTGTCTGACTTATTTACTTAGCACAAGGTCAGGCACAAAAGGCAGGATTTCATTCTTTTTATGGCTGAATAATAGTCCATTGTGTACACATATGCCCCCCTAACCCCCATCTTCTTTATCCATTCATCTGTCACTGGACACTTAGGTTGTTTCCATGCTTGGCTATTGTAAATAGTGCTGCAGTGACCATGGGGATGCAGGTATCTTTTCAAGATGGTGATTTTGCTTTCTTTGGATAAATACCCAGAAATAGAATTGTTGGATTAGATGTTAGTTCTATTTTTAGTCTTGTAGGGAACCACTATACTAGTTTCCATAGAGGCTGCACCAATTTACCTTCCCACTAACAGTATACAAGGATTCCCTTTTCTCCACATCCTCACCAACATTTGTTATTTCTTGTCTTCTTGATAACAGCCATTCATTCTAACAGGTGGGAGGTGTTATATCATTGTGGGTTTGATTCACATTTCTCTGATGATCAGTGATGTTGAGCACCTTTTCATGTACCTGTTGGCGATTTGTATGTCTTCTTTAGAAAAATGTCTATTCAGTTCCTCTGATTTGTTAGATTGTTTGAGTTTTTTAAAATTAATTGTATGAGTTCTTTATATATTTTGGATATTAACCATTATCAGACATAAGATTTGGAAATACTTTATCTCACTCTGTTGGTTGCCTTTTCATTTTGTTGGTTTCCTTTGCTATACAGAAGCTCTTTGATTTGATATAGTCCCACTGGTTTATTTTTGTTTTTGTTGCCTGTGCTTTCTTACCAAATCCAAAAAAATCATTGCCAAGACTGATGCCAAGGAGCTTGCCCTCTATGTTTTCTTCCAGGGTTAGGGTTTATTTCTGGGCTCTCTATTCTGTTTCACTGATCTATGTATCTGTCTTGATGCCAATACCATACTTCATTACTATAGCTTTGTAGTATCATTCAAAATCAGGAGTTCGGAGGGGTCCATATTACTATACTTTTTAAAAATTTGTGAGAGAATGTTTATAGAGTTGATCATCACAAACTATGCTTTTACATTACCCTAATTCTCAAACTTTATGTCATTAAATCTATCAAGAAGCAAATCTGAAAGCTTTAAAATGCTTTCAAGCTAAAAGAGACAAATGAAAAAAATGAGAAGCAATAGTAGTACATGTATTATAAGACTAGTAACAGAGTCAAACTGTGAGATGGATACCAGAACTTTAAGCACTGATTTACTGACTGGTGAAGTATTATGAAATAGGTGTAAGTCATTCATTTATTATTTTTTCATGGATAGTAACTCAACATAGGTTTTATTTATATTTATGAATTACAGTAACATGGATGAGTAATTTAAATGTGATATATTAGTATCCAAGGAAGCACTCAAGGAAAGGGTCAAAAGACGCTAATTAGGAAAAATTAGACAATCTGCTTTATAAGCATCAACCTTATAAAACTCAGAAACAAGTCCTACTAAGGATTAAAACATACTATCAACACAGCATAAATAAAATAGAATGGGATTGGCCTAGGAACAAAGTGCTAAAGATCGAAAGAATACATAAAAGAACCCATAAACAGAAGAATCCATGATGAAAGTTAGCATCTCAAATCAATGAAGAATGACGAGCTATTCAGTAAAAGACATGGATTAGTCATTGGTCTATAGAAAATAGGCTGGATTCTTTTTTTTTTCCTGGCAAATTTATTTTAATTTATTTTTTTATATAATTTATTTTGGTATCATTAATCTACAATTACATGTGCAATATTATGGTTATTAAGCTACCCCTTCATCAGGTCTCCCCCAGCAACCCTTACACTCACTGTCCATCAGCGTAGTGAGATGCTATAGAATCACTACTTGGCTTCGCTGAGTTTTACTGCCCTTCCCGTGCTCCCCCAACAATACGTCTGCTAATGGTAATGCCCCTTTGTCCCTCTTATCCTTCCCTTCCCACCCATCTTCCCCAGTCCCTTTCCCTTTGGTAACTATTAGTCCGTTCTTCAGTTCTGTAGGCTGCTGCTGTTTTGTTTCTTCAGTATTTTTTCTTTGTTCTTATACTCCACATATGAGTGAAATCATTTGATACTTGTCTTTTTCGGCTTGGCTTACTTCACTGAGCATAAGACCCTCTAGCTCAATCCATGTTGTTGCAAATGGTAGGATTTCTTTTCTTCTTATGGCTGAATAATATTCCATTGTGCATATGTACCACTTTTCCTTTATTCATCTACTGATGGACACTTAGGTTGCTTCCATTTCTTGGCTATTGTAAATAGTGCTGCAATAAACATAGTGGAGCATATGTCTTTTTCAAACTGTGCTGCAGCATTCTTAGGGTAAATTCCTAGGAGTGGAATTCCTGGGTCAAATGGTATTGCTATTTTGAGTTTTTTGAGGAACCTCCATACTGCTTTCCACAATGGTTAACTAGTTTACATTCCTACCAACAGTGTAGGAGGGTTCCCTTTTCTCCACATCCTCGCCAACATTTGTTGTTGTTTGTCTTTTGGATGTTGGCGATCCTCACTCACGTGCGGTGATATCTCATTGTGGTTTTAATTTGCAATTCTCTGATGATCGATGTGGAGCATCTTTACACGTGTCTGTTGGCCATCTGAATTTCTTCTTTGGAGAAGTGCCTGTTCAGATCCTCAGCCCATTTTTCAATTGGCATATTTGCTTTTTGTTTGTTGAGGTGTGTGAGCTCTTTATATATTTTGGATGTCAACCCCTTATCGGATATATCATTTATGAATAGATTCTTCCATACTGTAGGAGGTCTTTTGGTTCTACTGATGGTGTCCTTTGCTGTACAGAGCTTTTCATCTTGATATAGTCCCACTTGTTCATTTTTCCTTTGTTTCCCTTGCCCAGAGAGATATGTGCATGAAGAAGTCACTCATGTTCATGTCGAAGAAATTTTTGCCTATATTTTTTTCTAAGAGTTTTATGGTTTCATGACTTACATTCAGGTCTTTGATCCATTTTGAATTGACTTTTCTGTATGGGGTTAGACAGTAGTCCAGTTTCATTCTCTTACATGTAGCTGTCCAGTTTGCCAACACCAGCTGCTGAAGAGGCTGTCATCTCCCCATTGTATATCCAAGGCTCCTTTATCAAATATTAATTGACTGTATATGTTTGGGTTAATGTTTGGATTTTCTATTCTGTTCCACTGGTCTGTGGGTCTGTTTTTGTGGCAATACCAAATTGTCTTGATTACTGTGGCTTTGTAGTAGAGCTTGAAGTCAGGGAGCGTAATTCTCCGTTTTATTCCTCCT
Organism: Smutsia gigantea; assembly: GCA_032199065.1. Taxonomy (NCBI): domain Eukaryota; kingdom Metazoa; phylum Chordata; class Mammalia; order Pholidota; family Manidae; genus Smutsia; species Smutsia gigantea. The sequence continues at coordinate 7,176 of JAVSCE010009240.1, forward strand.
TCTCAGGATTGCTTTGGCTATTTGGGGTCTTTTGTGGTTCCATATGAATTTTAGAATTATTCGTTCGAGTTCATTGAAGAAAGCTGTTGGTAGTTTGATAGGGATTCCGTTGAATCTGTAGATTGCTTTAGTTAGCATAGCCATTTTGACAATATTTATTCTTCCTAGCCAAGAGCATGGGATGCATTTCCATTTGTTAGTGTCCTCTTTAATTTCTCTTAGGAGTGTCTTGTAGTTTTCAGAGTACACGTCTTTCACTTCCTTCGTTAGGTTTATTCCTAGGTATTTTATTCTTTTTGATGCAATTATGAATGGAATTGTTTTTCTGATTTCTCTTTGTTAGTTCATCGTTAGTGCATAGGAAAGCAACAGATTTCTGTGTGTTAATTTTGTATCCTGCAACGTTGCTGAATTCAGATATTAATTCTAGTAGTTTTCAAGTGGAGTCATTAGGGTTTTTTATGTACAGTATCATGTCATCTGCAAATAGTGACAATTTGACTTCTTCTTTACCAATCTGGATGCCTTGTATGTCTTTGTTTTGTCTGATTGCCGTGGCTAGGACCTCCAGTACTATGTTGAATAACAGTGGAGATAGTGGGCATCCCTGTCTTGTTCCCAATCTTAGATGAAAAGCTTTCAGCTTCTCGCCGTTAAGTATGATGTGAGCTGTAGGTTTGTCATATATGGCCTTTATGATGTTGAGGTACTTGCCATCTATACCCATTTTGTTGAGATTTGTAATCATGAATGGATGCTGAATTTTGTCAAATGCTTTTTCAGCATTTATGGAGATGATCATGTGGTTTTTGTTCTTCTTTTTTTTTGATGTGGTGGATGACGTTAATGGATTTTCGAATGTTGTACCATCCTTGCATCCCTGGGATGAATCCCACTTGATCATGGTGTATGATCACCTTGTTTGCCAATATTTTGTTGAATATTTTTGCATCTACGTTCATCAGGGATATTGGTCTGTAATTTTCTTTTTTGGTGAGGTCTTTGCCAGGTTTTGGTATTAGAGTGATGCTGGCTTCATAGAATGAGTTTGGAAGTATTCCCTCCTCTTCTATTTCTTGAAAAACTTTAACGAGAATGGGTGTTATTTCTTCTGTATATGTCTGGTAGAATTCAGAGGTGAATCCATCAGGTCGGGGGTTTTGTTCTTGGGTAGTTTTTTGATTACCACTTCAATTTCGTCGCTGGTGATTGGTCTATTTAGTTTATCTGTTTCTTGTTTAGTCAGTCTTGGGAGGTTGTATTTTTCTAAGATGTTGTCCATTTCTTCTACGTTCTCCAGCTTGTTAGCATATAGATTCTCATAATATTCTCTTATAATTCTTTGCATTTCTGTGGGGTCTGTCGTTATTTTTCCTTTCTAATTTCTGATTCTGTTTATGTGTGTAGATTCTCTTTTTCTCTTAATGAGTCTGGCTAGGGGTTTATCTATTTTGTTTATTTTTTCAAAGTACCAGCTCTTGGTTTCACTGATTTTTCCTATTGTTTTATTTTTCTCAATTTTATTTATTTCTTCTCTGATCTTTATTATGTCCCTCCTTCTGGTGAGTTTGGGCCTCATTTGTTCTTCTTTTTCCAATTTCAGTAATTGTGTCTTTAAACTATTCATTTGGGAATGTTCTTCCTTCTTTAAATAGGCCTGGATTGCAATATACTTTCTTCTTAGAACTGCCTTTGCTGCGTCCCACAGAAGTTGTAGCTTTGTGTTGTTGTTGTCATTAGTCTCCATATATTCTTTGATCTCTGTTTTTATTTGGTCATTAACCCATTGTAATTTGGACAATGTTGTTAATTCTCCATGTATTTGTGAGCCTTTTTTATTTCTTTCTACAATTTATTTCTAGTTTCATACCTTTGTGATCTGAGAAGTTGGTTGGTAGTATTTCAATATTTTTTAATTTACTGAGGTTCTTTTTGTTTCCTAGTATGTGGTCTATTCTGGAAAATGTTCCATGTGCACTTGAGAAGAATGTGTATCCTGCTGCTTTTGGGTGCAGAGTTCTGTAGATGTCTGTTAGGTCCATCTATTCTAGTGTGGTGTTCAGTGCCTCCGTGTCTTTACTTATTTTCTGTCTGGTTGATCTGTCCTTTGGAGTGAGTGGTGTGTTGAAGTCTCCTAAGATGAATGCATTGCTGTCTATTTCCTCCTTTAATTCTGTTAGTATTTGTCTCAGATATGCTGGTGCTCCTGTGTTGGGTGCATATATATTTATAATGGTTATATCTTCTTGTTGGACTGACCCCTTTATCATTATGTAATGTCCTTCTTTATCTCTTGCTGCTTTCTTAGTTTTGAAGTCTATTTTGTCTGATACAAGTACTGCAACACCTGCTTTTTTCTCTTTGTGGTTTGCATGAAATATCTTTTTCATCCCTTCACTTTTAGTCTGTGTATATCTTTGGGTTTGAGGTGAGTCTCTTGTAAGCAGCATATAGATCGGTCTTGCTTTTTTATCCATTCTGTTACTCTGTGTCTTTTGATTGGTGCATTCAGTCCATTTACATTTAGGGTGATTATTGATAGATATGTACTTATTGCCATTGCTGGCTTTAGATTCGTGGTTACCAAAGGTTCAAGGGTTGCTTCTTTAGTACCTAACAATCTAACTTAACTTTCTTGTTAAGTTATTATAAACACCGTCTGATATTTCTTTACTTCTCTCCCTTCTTCTTCTTCCTCCTCCATTCTTTATATACTAGGTGTTTTATTCTTGGCCTTTAGTTAGTATTTGGATGGTCTGCTGTCTGTGCTATGATTTTATTTTCTCTGATGACATCTTTTTAGCCTTAGGAGTGCTTCCCTCTAGAGCAGTCCATTTAAGATATCCTGTAGTGGTGGTTTATGAGAGGCAAACTCTCTCAACTTTCATATGTCTGGAAATTGTTTAATCCCCCCGTCATATTTAAATGATAATCGTGCTGGATACAATATTCTTGGTTCGAGGCCCTTCTGTTTCATAATGTTTAATATATCATGCCATTCTCTTCTGGCCTGTAAGGTTTCTGTTGAGAAGTCTGATGATAGTCTGATGGGTTTTCCTTTGTAGGTGGTCTTTTTTCTCTCTCTAGCTGCCTTTAATACTCTGTCTTTATCTTTGATCTTTGCCATTTTAATTATTATGTGTCTTGGTGTTGTCTTCCTTGGGTCCCTTGTGTTGGGACTTCGGTGGGCTTCCGTGGACTGCGAGACTATTTCCTTTCCCAGCGAGGGAAAGTTTTCAGCAATTATTTCTTCAAAGACACTTTCTATCCCTTTTTCTCTCTCTTCTTCCTCTGGTACTCCTATAATGCGAATAGTGTTCCGTTTGGATTGGTCGCACAGTTCTTAATAGTCTTTCATTCCTAGAAATCGTTTTATCTCTCTCTGCCTCAGCTTCTCTGTATTCCTGTTCTCTGATTTCTATTCCATTAACAGTCTCTTGCATCTCATCTAGTCTGCTGTTAAGCCCGTCGATCGCTTGTCTGATTTCTGCATTGTCTTTCCTCACTTCCCTCACTCAGCTTTTGCACATTTCTCTGTAGATCCATCAGCATGGTTATGACTTTTATTCTGAAATCTTTTTCAGGAAGACTGTGCATTTCCATCCCTTCAGGCTCCCTCTCTGGGGTTGTCTGGTTGAATTTAGTCTGGACCATATTCCTCTGTCTTTTCATGGCTATAGAAGTGGTCGCTGGTAGTTGCCACGTATGTCATCTGGGCTCTTTAAGACTTCAAAGAGAGAAAAGAAAAAAAGAAAAAGAAAAAAAGAAAGAAAGAAAAGGAAAAACAAACAAACAAACAAAAAAACAACACCCACCAGGAGTAGATTCTGTGGGGATGCTGTACATGGCGCTGTTGCCCCACTATTCCACAGCTGTGGCCATGCCGCTCCGCAGGGCCCTTTATAACTCTGGCCGGTGTCCAAAACTCCCCAGGACTCCCAGCCTGCTGGCCTGAGTGTGCCGGGGCGATCCGGCTTCTTCGCTGGGCTCCTGTCTCTTTAAGACCGCTGAAGAAAGCGCGCGGTTTTTTTTTTCCCTTCCCAGGAGCTGGCTGCATGCACCCTGGCACGTTCCCTGCTCAGATCCTGCATCCTCTGCCTCTCCAATCTCCGCTACACCACGCGATGTGTGTCCGCACTCCCCGCGCAGATCACCAGGGCTGGTTATTTCGCAGGGTGTACTTCCACTCCCTCCCGGCTCTGAATCCTCTCCTCCCGCCGGTGTGCTGGGGTGGGTGAGTGCTCGGGTCCCGCTGTGTCGCGGGTCCGTATCTTACCCACCTCTTGGGGTGTTGAGTCCTGTCGGGTGTAGCTGCACGCTGTGCGCTTTCCTGTGTATTCTGGTCTCTCTTTTAGGAATAGTTGTATTTGCTGTATTTTCGTAGATAAATATAGTGTTGGGATGAGATTTCTGCTGCCCTGCTCACGCCACCATCTTCCCGGAAGTCCAAAAGGCTGGATTCTTATACCTCATTCCTTGTAAATCAACTCCAAATAGATTAAAGAGTTAACTTAAAAAAATAAAACCAACACTGGCATAAAGCCAGACATACAGACCAAGGGAATAGAATAGAGTCCAGCAATAAACCTACACATACATGGTCAAATGATTTTTGACAATGATGCCAAGACAATTTAATGTGGATAAGATGGTCTTTCTAACAAATGGTGCTAGGAAAACTGGATATCCACATGCAAAAGAATCAAGTCAGACCCTTTTCCAACATCTTACATACAAAAATTAACTTAACTCAAAGGGGATCCACGACTTAAATGTGAAAACTAAAGCTAGAAAACTCATAGAAGAAAATACAGGGCTAAGCTTTGCAACATTAGATTTGGCAATGCTTTCCTGGATAGACACCAAAGGCACAGGCAATAAAAGAATAAATAGACAAACTGGATTTCATGAAAATTAAAAAATTTTGTGCTTCAAAAGACACTGTCAACAGAGTAAAATGGCAACTCACAGAATTCGAGAATATATTTGCAAATCATGTGTTTGATGCGGGATTAAGATCCAGAACATAGAGAGAACTTCTATAACTCAAACAAATTGATTCAAAAATAGGTAAAGGACTTGAATAGACATTTCTCAAAAGAAGATATACAATGGCCAATAAATACATAAAGTAAAATTGTACACTGATTATAGAAAACAGTATGGTGGCTACTCAAAAAGTTAAACACAGCAAAACAATATGATCCGTAAATTCTATTTCTGGATATATATTCAAAAGAATTGAAAGCAGGATCTCCATCAGATATTTGTATACTTGTGTTCATAGCAGCGTTTTTCACAATTGCTAAAACGTGGAAGCAACCCAAGTGTCCATCCACAGATGAATATACATACAATGGAATGTTATTCAGCCCTAAAAACAATGGAAATTGACATATGCTACACTACTGATGAATCTTGAAGACACAAAAGGACAAATATTGTATGATTCCACTTACATGAGGTACTCAGAGCAGCCGAAACCAGAGAAAGAAAGTGGAAAGGTTGTTGCCAAGGGCTGGAGGGACGGAAGAATAAGGCGAAGATGGCATTCATACAATAGGAATGCACTTACTACCACTGAACTGTACTCATAAAATGGTTAAGATAGTAAATTTTATGTTATGTGCATTTTATCACAATAAAAAAATAGATACCAATCTTGCAAGATAAGTTATGAAAATGAGTCAATATCAAAATGACATAGAAGCTAACATTAATTTAACCATTTCATAAGGTTCGAAAAAACAAGAATAAATGTTTATGTAAGAAAAGAATATTTAAAATAAACAAAATGAAACCATATAATGATTTTTTTGAATGGGTGAATATTTTAAAATATTGGAATAAGGAAGACTTTTGTAAGCACAGCTCAGAAACTCAAAATTCATACATTTAGACGCTACAGCATTCTAATTTAATGTGCAAAATTTCTGCAAGAAAAAAAAAGACAAAGCCAACTGGGAAAAATCACATTAGTAACAAAGGAGTGATTTCCTTAATATTCTAGGGGCTTTTTTAGTTTACAAAGGAAAAAAGACAAACCACCCAGTGGGCATTAGAGTTCACAGGAATCCAGAAGCCACAAAGATATGAATAATTGTTTTAAAGTACATATTTATGTGAGATCTTTTAATGAATTAGATCTGCAAAGTCTAAAAATGACATTAAACAGGAGAGCCAAGAAGTAGACCCATAGAAATAGTCAACTTGTCTCTGACAAAGGAGCACAGGCAATACAGTGGAGAAAGGGTATTTTTTTCAACAAATAGGTTAGCTTTTTCAACAAAAGTGAATCTCAACACAGATCTGATGACACCTTTCACATAGGACAGTGGACCTAAAACTATAAACAAAACTAGAAAACTCTTAGAAGATAATACAGGAGAAAATTTAGGTTACCTTGACGTGATATTGAATTTTAGACAGAAAACCAAAAGCATAATCCATGAAAGAAAAAATTGGTAAGTCAAATTTCATTACAACTAAAAATTTCTCCTCTACAAAAGACACTTTTAAGAGAATAAAATGAAAAGCCACAGACTGGGAGAAAATATCTGTAAAAGGCATGTTAAGGTCTAAAGATACAGGGGCATGTGGGTTCCATTTCAGAAATTCTTGAAACTAAACTGCACCATAGGGATGTGGCCAAGAAAATACAGGCTATGAGAAACTGTAGGATATAATCAACACAATTTTTTTTAGAGGGAAAAAAAAAAGAAAAAGAAAAAGAAAAAAAGGAAGATGAAGAAATTAAGAGAAATATCAATTATTCACAAACTTATCATAATTCCAAATTCAAATATAGTGTGAAAGTAAGATGAACAGAGAAATGTGAATTGGCTAGGTATTTAAAGGCATTAAAGGAACATGGGTAAGTTTAAAAAAAGGGGGGGTCCGTATCTTTTATATACATGAATTATCTACAGAGGAAATAAGATGATTTACTTCAAAAAAATTTTCTTTTAAAAAGCCCTAAATGGAGAAGGATTATAGATGAAAATGAGGTAAGCTGATAATTCTAAAGCTGAATGAAGGATACATGGAGGTTAATTACACTATTCTAACTTTGTAATATACTTAAAAGTTTTATAGGAAATAAGTTTTAATAATATGGCAACAGGACTCCATAGGTATTCAGTCAATGTGATTATAAAATAAAAGTAATATAACACAGAAAAGAGAAATAAATTTTCATTTCTTCCTTCTGCTCCTTTATCCCAGCTAATGCATACTGCTGTGAGTTGCTATATACAAAATAAGAATTCAGGCAACAGAATCAATGAAGCTTACAACCTGCAGTCACCTCAACACCTACTCTGTTAATCTTACAATTCAGGTCAAAGTTTATCAGTAAATTAGACTCCTTTTGCTTCAAACTGTACTCATTACCACCACAACCACCCCCAACAAAGACACAGTACATAAAAAGTAAAAGCTATCAGCTTCTGAAAACCTCTGCACCAAAACTGTTATCTCAACTTTTCAATACTTTACAGTGTAAATATCACTTCCTGCCAGGATATTTGCAAAACAAATTCAAACTCAGCTCTATGATTTGTCTCTATCTGCCTTAAATCCACCATATAGACATTGTGAATGTCCAACTAATTTTTTTTTTTTACTAAGTTTACTTTCATACTTGATTATATCTCTTGTTGCCTCAGAAACACCCACGGGCCTCCATTTAATGACAAAATTAACCCTAAACTTGCTTTCTTTTGAAAATTATCCATAATCTAACCCTATCTTTATTTGCTCTCTAATCCTTCAAAAGCATTACTAATTCCCACCAGCATAGTTATCTTACTGTCCCATGTTTACATCCTATCTATTTCACCTGTAGTTCTTCACTTCTATGGCTCACAGCCACCCTCAGAAACACCCTTCCAAAAGCCTCAGCTCAGGGATGCCTTCTTTAATCACCCCAATGGTGGTCAAGTCCCCTTATATAGGTTCCCATGCCATCATGTGCATTTTCTTGGTTTTGCAATTTTGTATGTTTGTATAATTATTTGATTAATTTGTCATACCCCCTTTTGTGCTCCACAGACTTAAGGCCCGCGTGTCTATTTTTGCTCTCCATGTTTCTGCAAACAACACAGCCCCTACCACACAGTAGGCATTCAATACATAATTGCTGGATGGTGAATGAAGGAATACCAGGACTTACCTCTTTCTCTTTAGTTATGTATCACCTTGCCTGTACTACACAACTTAGCACCTATTTCATTAGTCAATATTATTTTAGTTGAATTAAATTTTCTCTGCCCAACCACTGTAAGCTTTTCTCTAGTTCCCACAGCTTAACCACAGGGAACACGCAGAACTCAATAATTGATGACAGCCACTGATAAACACTCACTCCCACTGTCTTGCCTAACTAATGCCAATCATCTCCATTATGCTATATATGGACGATTATTCTCCAGACTGCGTGCAGCTAACCAAAGCCCATATTCTCTTTCACTACCAAGGCACATGGCTAGATTATATTTCCTGGCCTTCCCTGTAGTATATGCCACTGAATTTGAGGTAGTGAAGTGAATGATGCAATATGCATACTTCCAGGTCTGGTCCAGTAAAGCCTCCCATATATGCTTTTCCATGTCTTTTCCCTTTCAGCCGGCTGGAATGGAGATAACTACAGGGAGATTGAGAACATCATACAGTTTATTATAATTTCTAGCTTACTATAAATATTAACATTTTGAAATAAAACTGCCATATTTTTTTATGTTGCTTTCATTAACGTACAATTACATGAACAACATTTTGGTTACTAGACTCCCCCCATTATCAAGTCCCCACCACATACCCCATTACAGTCACTGTCCATCAGCACAGTAAGATGCTATAGAATCACTACTTCTCTTCTCTGTGTTATACTGCCTTTCCTTTGCCCCGCCACCCCATTATACATGATAATTGTAATGCCCCTTTTTCCCCCTTATCCCTCGCTTCAAACCGATCCTCCCCAAACCCTTTCCATTTAGGAAATGTTAGTCCATTCTTGGGTTCTGTAAGTCTGCTGCTGTTTTGTTCCTTCAGTTTCTCCTTTGTTCTTATACTCCACAGATGAGTGAAATCATTTGATACTTGTCTTTCTCTGCCTGGCTTATTTCACTGAGCATAATACCCTCTAGCTCCATCCACATTGTTGCAAATGTCTGGATTTGTTTTCTTCTTATGGCTGAATAATATTCCATTGTGTATATATACCACTTCTTTATCCATTCATCTACTGATGTACACTTAGGTTGCTTCCATATCTTGGCTATTGTAAATAGTGCTGCAATAAACATAGGGGTGCATATGTCTTTTACAAAAAGGGCTCCTGCACTCTTAGGGTGAATTCCTAGGAATGGAAATCCTGGGACAAATAGTATTTCTATTATGAGTTTTTTGAGAAACCTCGATACTGCTTTCCACAACGGTTGAACTAATTTACAGTCCCACCCCCTTTCTCCACATCCTCGCCAACATTTATCATTTATCTTTTGGATGGTGGCCATCCTGACTGGTGTGAGGTGATATCTCACTGTGGCTTCAATTAATTTGCATTTCTCTGATGATTAGTGATGTGGAGCATCTTTTCATGTGACTGTTGGTCATCTGAATCTCTTCTTTGGAGAAGTGTCTGTTCAGATCCTCTGCCCATTTTTTAATTGTCTTATTTGCTTTTTGTTTGTTGAGGTGGATGAGCTCTTTCTATAATTTGGATGTAAACCCCTTATTGATATGTCATTTATGCATATATTCTCCCATACACTACGAAGCCTTTTTGTTCTATTGATGGTGTCCTTTGCTGTACAGAAGCTTTTTAGTTTGATATAGTCCCACTAGTTCATTTTTGCTTTTGTTTCCCTTGCCCGGGGAGATATGTTCATGAAGAAGTTGCTCATGTTATGTCCCAGAGATTTTTGCCTATGTTTTTTTCTAAGAGTTTTGTGGTTTCATGACCTATATTCAGGTCTTTGATCCATTTTGAATTTACTTTCGTGTAAGGGGTTAGAAAATAATCCAGGTTCATTCTCTTACATGTACCTGGCCAGTTTTGCCGACACCAGCTGTTGAAGAGGCTGTCATTTCCCCACTGTATATCCATGGCTCCCTTATTATATATTAATTGACCATATATGCTTCGGTTAATATCTGGGCTCTCTAGTCTGTTCCATTGGTCTATGGGTCTGTTCTTGTGCCAGTACCAAATTGTCTTGATTACTGTGGCTTTGTAGTAGAGTTTGAAGTCAGAGAGCGTAATTACGCCACCTTATTCTTCCTACTCAGTATTGCTTTGGCTATTCGGGGTTCTTTGTGGTTCCATATGTATTTTAGAACTATTTGCTCTAGTTTATTGAAAAATGTTGTTGGTATTTTGATAGGGATTGCATTGAATCTGTAGATTGCTTTAGGCAGGATGGCCATTTTGATAATATTAATTCTACCTATCCATGAGCACGGGATGTTTCCATTTATTGGAATCTTCTTTAATTTCTGTCATGAATGTCTTGCAGTTTTCAGAGTATAGGTCTTTCACTTCCTTGGTTAGGTTTATTTCTAGGCATTTTACTCTTTTTGATGAAATTGTGAATGGAATTGTTTTTCTGATTTTTCTTTCAGCTAGTTCATTGTTAGTGTATGAGAATGCAACAAATTTCTGTGTATTAATTTTGTATCCTGCAACTTTGCTGAATTCAGATATTAGATCTAGTAGTTTTGGAGTGGATTCTTTAGGGTTTTTTATATACAATATCATGTCATCTGCAAACAGGGACAGTTTGAATTCTTCCATACCAATCTGGATGCCATTCATTTCTTTTGTCTGATTGCTGTGGCTAGGACCTCCAGTACTATGTTGAATAGAAGTGGGGAGAGTGGGCATCCTTGTGTTGTTCCCGATCTTAAAGGAAAAGCTTTCAGCTTCTTGCTTGCTGCTAAGTATATGTTGGCTGTGGGTTTGTCATATATGGCCATTATTATGTTGAGGTACTTGCCCTCTGTACCCATTTTGTTGAGAGTTTTTATCATGAATGGATGTTGAATTTTGTCAAATGCTTTTTCAGCATCTATGGAGATGATGATTTGGTTTTTGTCCTTTTTGCTGATGTGGTGGATGATATTGATGGATTTTCTAATGTTGTAGAATCCTTGCATCCCTGGGATGAATCCTACTTAATCATGACGATCTTTTCGAGGTATTTTTGAATTCGGTTTGCGAAATTTTGTTGAGTACTTTGCATGTATGTTCATCAGGCATATTGGCCTGAGATTTTTTTTTTTATGGTGTCTTTGCCTGGTTCTGGTATTAAAGTAATGTTGGACTTATAGAATGAGTTTGGGAGTATTCCCTTTTCTTCTACTTTTTGGAAAACATTAAGGAGAATGGGTATTAGGTCTTCAAAAACTGCCACATCATTTTTAAAAAATGTGTTCAAAAGAATCAAATCAACTTAGTGATTCGATACCAGTATCCATTAGTTATTAATTTTTAATTTTTATTATGTTTTATTTTGGTATCATTAATGTACACTTACATGAGCAACCTTACGGTTACTAGACTCCCCTCACTATCAAGTCCTCACCACATACCCCATTACAGTAACTGTCCATCAGCATAGTAAGATGCTATAGAATCACAACTTCTCTTCTCTGTGTTGTACTGCCTTCCCCGTGCCCCCCTCACCCTACATTATGTGTGCTAGTCTTAATGCCTCTTTTCCCTCCTTATCCCTCCCTTCCCACCCATCCTCCCCAGTCCATCGCCCGTTGGTAACTGTTAGTCCATTCTTAGGTTCTGTGAGTTGGCTGCTGTTTTGTTTCTTCAGTTTTATCTTTGTTCTTATACTCCACAGATGAATGAAATAATTTGATACTTGTCTTTTTCCGCCTGCCTTATTTCATTGAGCATAATACCCTCTAGCTCCATCCATGTTGTTGCAAACGGTAGGATATGTTTTCTTCTTAAGGCTGAATAATATTCCATTGTGTATCTGTACCACATGTTCTTTATCCATTCATCTACTGATGGACACATAGGTTGTTTCCATTTCTTGGCTATTGTAAATACTGCTATGATAAAAACAGTAGGATTTGTTTTCTTCGTATGGCTGAATAATATTCCATTGTGTATATGTACCACTTCTTCGTTATCCATTAATCTACTGATGGACACTTAGGTTGTGTCCATTTCTTGGCTATTGTAAATACTGCTGCGATAAACATAGGGGTGCATATGTCTTTTTCATACTGGACTTCTGCATTCTTAGGGTAAATTCCTAGGAGTGGAATTCCTGGGTCAAATGGTATTTCTATTTTGAGTTGTGAGGAACCTCCATACTACTTTCCACAATGGTTGAACTAATTTACATTCCCACTAGCAGTGTAGGAGGGTTCCCCGTTCTCCGCAACCTTGCCAACATTTGTCGTTGTTTGTCTTTTGGATGGTGGCCATCCTTACTGGTGTGAGGTGATATCTCATTATGGTTTTAATTTGCATTTCTCTGATGATTAGCAATGTGGAGCATCTTTTCATGTGCCTGTTGGCCATCTGAATTTCTTCTTTGGAGAAGTCCCTGTTCACCTCCTCTGCCCATTTTTTAGTTAGATTATTTGCTTTTTATTTGTTCAGGTGTGTGAGCTATTTATATATTTTGGATGTCAACCCCTTATTGGATATGTGATTTATGAATATATTCTCCCGTATACTAGGATGCCTTTTTGTTCTATTGATGGTGTACTTTGGTGTACAGAAGATATGTTCATGAAGAAGTTGCTCATGTTTATGTCCAAGAGATTTTTCTTATGTTTTTTTTCAAAGAGTTTTATGGTTTCATGACTTACATTCAGGTCTGTGATCCGTTTTGAGTTTACTTTTGTGTATGGGGTTAGACAGTGATCCAGTTTCATTATTTTACATGTAGATGTCCAGTTTTGCCAACACTACCTGTAGAAGAGGCTGTCATTTCCCCATTGTATACTCATGGCTCCTTTATCGTATATTAATTGACCATATATGGTTGTGTTAATATCTGGACTCTCTTTTCTGTTCCACTGGTCTGTGGGTCTGTTCTTGTGCCAGTACCGAATTATGGCTTTGTAGTAGATAGCTCAAAGTTGGGAAATGAGATCCCCCCTACTTTATTCATCCTTTTCAGGATTGCTTTGACTATTTGGGGTCTTTTGTAGTTCCATATGAATTTTAGAACTATTTGTTCCAGTTCGTTGAAGAATACTGTTGGTATTTTGATATGGGTTGCATTGAATCTGTAGATTGCTTTAGGCAGGATGGCCATTTTGACAATATTAATTCTTCCTACCCAAGAGCATGGGGAAAACTTCTACTTGTTAGTGTCCTCTTCAATTTCTCTTAAGAGGGTCCTGCAGTTTACAGGGTATAGGTCTTTCACTTCCTTGGTTAGGTTTATTCCTAGGTATTTTATTCTTTTTGATGCAATTGTGAATGGAACTGTTTTCCTGATTTCTCTTTTTTGCTAGTTCACTGTTAGTGTATAGGGAAGCAACAGATTTCTGTATATTAATTTTGTATCCCGCAACTTTTCTGAATTCAGATATTAGTTCTAGTTGTTTTGGAGTGGAGTCTTCAGGGTTTGTTATATACAATATCATGTCATCTGCACATAGTGACAGTATTACTTCTTCTTTACTAATCTGGATGCCTTTTATTTCTTTGTGTTGTCTGATTGCCATGGGTAGGACCTCCAGTACTATGTTGAATACAAGTGGGGAGAGTGGGAATCCCTGTCTTGGTCCCGCTCTTAGGTGAAAAGCTTTCAGCTTCTTGCTGTTAAGTATGATGTTGGCTGTGGGTTTGTCATATATGGCCTTTATTATGTTGAGGTACTTGCTCTCTATACCCATTTTGTTGAGAGTTTTTATCATGAAGGGATGTTGAATTTTGTCAAATGCTTTTTCTGCATCTATGGAAATGATCATGTGGTTTTTGTTCTTGTTTTTGTTGATGTGGTGGATGATGTTGATGGATTTTCGAATGTTGTACCATCCTTGCATCCCTGAGATGAATCCCACTTGATCATGGTGTATGATCCTCTTGATGTATTTTTGAATTCGGTTTGCTAATATTTTGTTGAGTATTTTTGCATTCTATTTTCATCAGGGATATTGGTCTGAAATTTTCTTTTTTTGTGGGGTTTTTGCCTGGTTTTGGTATTAGAGTGATGCTGGCTTCATACATAGTATGAGTTTGGAAGTATTCCCTCCTCTTCTATTTTTTGGAAAACTTTAAGGAGAATGGGTATAATGTCTTCTCTATGTGTCTGACAAAATTCAGTAGTGAATCCATCTGGCCCATGGATATTGTTCTTGGCTTGTTTTTTGATTATTGATTCAATTTCGTTGAGGTAACTGGTCTGTTCAGACTTTGTTTCTTCTTTGGTCAGTCTTGGAAAGTTGTATTTTTCTAGAAAGTTGTCCTTTTCTTCTAGGTCATCCAGCTTGTTAGCATATAGATTTTCATAGTACTCTCTAATAATTCTTTATATTTCTGTGGTGTCTGTAGTGATTTTTCCTTTCTCATTTCTGAGTCTGTTTATGTGTGTGGATTCTCTTTGTCTCTTAATAAGTCTGTCTATGGGTTTATGTATATTTTTTATTTTCTCAAAGAACCAGCTTTTGGTATAATTGATTTTTTTCTATTGTTTTATTCTTCTCAATTTTATTTATTTCTTCTCTGATCTTTATTATGTCCTTCCTTCTGCAGACTTTGGGCTTCCTTTGTTCTTCTTTTTCCATTTTCAATAATTGTGACTTTAGACTATTCATTTGGTTCTTCCTTCTTTAAATAGGCCTGGGTTTCTATATACTTTCCTCTTAGAACTGCCTTTGCTGCATCAGAGTTTTGGAGCATTGAGCCGTTGTTGTCATTTGTCTCCATATATTGCTTGATCTCTATTTTAATTTGGTCATTGATCCACTGATTATTTAGGAGCATGTTGTTAAGCCTCCAGGTGTTTGTGAGCCTTTTTGTTTTCTTCATAAAATTTACTTCTAGTTTTATACCTTTGTGATCTGAGAAGCTGATTGGTAGAATTTCAGTATTTTTGAATTTACTGGGGTCCTTTTTGTGGCCTAGCATGTGGTCCACTCTGGAATATGTTCCATGTGCACTTGAGAAGAATGTGTATTCTGCTGCTTTTGGGTGTAGAGTTCTGTAGATGTCTGTTAGATCCATCTGTTCTTCTGTGTTGTTCAGTGTCTCTGTCTCCTTACTTTTTTCTGTCTGGTTGATCTGTCCTTCAGAGTTAGTGGAGTGTTGAAGTCTCCTAGAATGAATGCATTGCAATCTATTTCCCCTTTTAATTCTCTTAGTATTTGTTTCACATATGTAGGTGCTCCTATGTTGGGCACATAGATATTTATAATGGTTATATCTTCTTGTTGGATTGAGCCTTTTATCATTATGTAATGTCTTTCTTTGTCTCTTGTGACTTTCTTTGTTTTGAAATCTATTTTGTCTGAGACAAGTACTCAACTCCTGCTTTTTCTCCCTATTAGTTGCATGAAATGTCTTTTTACATCCCTTCACTTTTAGTCTGTGTATGTCTTTGGGTTTGAGGTCAGTCTCTTGTAAGCAGCATATAGATGGGTCTTGCTTTTTTATCCATTCTATTACTCTGTGTCTTTTAATTGGTACATTCAGTTCATTTACATTCAGGGTGATTATCAATAGATATGTACTTACTGCCATTGCAGGCTTTGGATTTGTGGTTACCAAAGGTTCAGGGAGCTTCTTTACTATCTAACCATGTAACTTTCACTCACTTATTACATTATTATAAACATAGTCTGATGATTCTTTGTTTCTCTTCCTTCTTATTCATCCTTCTCCACTTTTTATATGTTAGGTGTTTTATTCTGTACTCTTTTTTGTTTCCTTTGACTGCTTTTGTGGATAGTTGATTTTATTGTTTGCCTTTAGTTAGTATTTGGTTGGTCTGCCTTCTTTCCTGTGATTTTATTTTCTCTCGTGACATCTATTTAGCCTTAGGAATACTTCCATCTAGAGCAGTCCCTTTAAAATACCTTGTAGAGGTGGTTTCTGGGAGGCAAATTCCCTCAGCTTTTGCTTATTTGGAAATTGTTTATTCCCTACTTCAAATTTAAATGATAACCTTGCCGGATACAGTATTCTTGGTTCACGGCCCTTCTGTTTCATTGCATTAAATATATAATGCCATTCTCTTCTGGTCTGTAAGGTTTCTGTTGAGAAATCTGATGATAGCCTAATGGGTTTACCTTTGTAGGTGATCTTTTTCTCTCTCTGGCTGCCTTTAATACCCTGTCCTTGTCTTTGATCTTTGCCATTTTAATTATTATATGTCTTGGTGTTGTCCTCCTTGGTCCCTTGTGTTCGGAGATCTGTTGGCTTCCATGGTCTCAGAGACTATTTTCTTACCGAACTTGGGGGAAGTTTTCAGCTATTATTTCTTCAAAGACACTTTCTATCCCTTTTCTCTCTCTTCTTCTTCTGGTACCCCTATTATGCAAATATTGATCCATTTGGATTGGTCACACAGTTCTCTTAATATTCTTTCATTCCTAGAGATCCTTTTATCTCTCAGTTTCTCTGTATTCCTGTTGTCTGATTTCTATTCCATTAGCAGTCTCTTGCACCTCATTTTGTCTGCTCTTACGTCCTTCCATTGCTTGTTTCATTTCTGTTATCTCCCTCCAGACTTCATCCCTTAGCTCTTGCATATTTCTCTGCAGCTCCATCAGCATGGTTATGACTTTTATTTTGAATTCTTGTTCAGGAAGATTGGTTATATTGATCTCACCAGGCCCTCCCTCTGGCATTTGAGTGATTTTGGACTGGACCATGTTCTGCCTTTTCATGGCGATAGAAGTGATCACCAGCAAGTGTCGCATGTTTCAGCTGAGAGAAGAAAGTCCCTTCCTGCTTGGTGGTCACCTTGCCCTTCTCCCCTGCCTGTGCCGGTTAACTGCAGACAGGGCACAGTCTCTGGGTTAATCCTCTGAGCTACCATGGGCAGGGTGGCCCTTGGGATAGCCTAGGGCACTGCAGGGGTCGCAGGCATAGGGCATGTGTTCTTCTGTGAGAACGGCACCCCTTTGTGCCTTCCGGGCTTTGCGCCAGCTTCCTCTGCCTGTGCAGGGCAGCTGCACACAGCGAGCTGCCGCTGGGTCTGGCCTGGTTAGCTGCACACTGGGAGAAGACTCTGTGTGGTTGCTGTGGGCGGGGCTGCTCCCTGCCTGCCCCACAGCAATGGCGGGTTAGCCAGTTTGCTTGCAGTTCTGGTGGGAGGAATGAACAGCAGGATGCTTATCACCATGAGGAGCTTTGGAGCTGCGTTGCAACCCAGGGGGTTAGGGCGCCTGAAGTTCCTTAAGATTCCCAGCCTGCTGTGCTGAGTGTGCCAGGACGATTTTGTCCACCTGTTAAACCCTCGTTCCTTTAAGACTTTTAAAGCACCCACTTTTCTTTTGTCCCAGGGCAGCCGGCTGTGGACCTGTTTGCAATCTCAGT
Source organism: Smutsia gigantea (assembly GCA_032199065.1). NCBI lineage: Eukaryota > Metazoa > Chordata > Mammalia > Pholidota > Manidae > Smutsia > Smutsia gigantea. The sequence goes on from JAVSCE010009240.1 coordinate 24,703, forward strand.
CTCATATTTTACTTTTCTGTTTCTCTAATATCCAGTACACCATGCGATTTGTGTCTCTGCTCCCGGTGCAGAGTACTGGGGCTGGTTATTTAGCAGTCCTGTGCTTCTACTCCCTCCCCACTCTGATTCTTTCCCTCCCACCTGTGAGCTTGGGTGGGGGTTGTGCTCAGGTCCCGCTGGGTCACGGCTTTGAATCTTACCCTTTTCGCCTTTTAGTGAGATTCTGAGTTCTCGCAGATGTAGATGTAGCCTGGCTATTATACTGTATCTTCTGGTCTTTCTATTAAGAATAGTTGTATTTGCTGTATTTTCAAAGTACATACGCTTTAGGGAGGAGATTTCTACCGCCCTACTCACACGGCCATCTTGAGAAAAATCCACCCCCATTAGTTTTTAAAATACAAATAAACCATCCTTTAGCAGTTCGAAATTTCTATTATTTCTTTTCCTCTGTGAAGTTGTATTTGAATTCCCTATCTTCTAAACCTTTTATTTTACTGTGATAGTTTTATGCTTGAAATTGTTTTATCATAATTCTCTAAAAGATGTACATAAATTGAAATTTTACAAGAATTATTTATTACCTTTATGTAAATTTCTAAGTGTCAAATAATTTCATCAAGTTAATACAATTATTGAATGAACTTAATCAAAACAACAGATATAAATTGTGACTATCACATAAAAAGGTTTTGCTGGAATGTCTCTCTCAATAAAATGGATGATGGGACTCACTTTTTAAGATTACTTACTGTATCCATAGATGAATATTACATATTGCTAGATGAGAGTATGGCACCAATTCTATTCCTATTTTTTAATAAATATAAACACTGAAAAACATTTGCACAAATAAGAATACATGAACAGATGAACATTATAATAGTATAGATTAATATTTTTAATTCCTTTTCGGGTTTTTTTGCTAAAATTTTTTTTGGTATCATTAATCTACAATTATATGTGCAACATTACGGTTATTAAGCTCCCCACTTCATCAGGTCCCCCCCACTTACCCCATTACAGTCACTGTCCATCAGCATAGTGAGATACCATAGAATCACTACTTGTCTTTTCTGAGTTGTACAGCCCTCCACGTGCCCCCCCTACATTATGTCTGCTAATTGTAATGCCCCCTTTTTCCCCCTTGTCCCTCCCTTCCCACCCATCCTCCCCAGTCCCTTTCCCTTTGGTAACTGTTAGTCCATTCCTGGGTTCTGTGAGTTTGCTGCTGTTTTGCTCCTTCAGTTTTTTCCTGTTTGTTTTAAACCAAAACTCACATTATATTCTACCATCAAACTACTTAAGTCTTCCTTCAGTTTAGAAGAAAGAAAAGAAGTGGAATTTATATAAACTTTTCTTTACAAGTAAAGAATTTTTAATAATCTGCAGTCACTTGTTTCTTAATTTCTAGGAAATATGTCAAAAGGCATTATACAAAAATCTACCAAATGATACGTGCCTGATTTATACTGATATATCTGGAAATAGGAAAAAACAATTCCATTAACTTCCTAAAGTGATCATAATGTTCTTTATCTAACAGAGGTTTGGGTGGCATAGACATATGCATTTTATCTGAGTTCACCCAATGGTATTTTTAAGATTTACATATTTCAGGATATGTAAATTTTACCTCAAAAGGAAAAATACCCTCTTAACAAATAGTGAATTTTAGGCAATGGAACTTGAGTATTTGGGGAGAAGTATACTGGACATTTGCAAATTCGTGGGAAATGCATTTTTTAAATAAGATGATTAATGGGTCGAGAGATGAACAGACTAGTGGTAAAGAAACTATAGTAAAATGTTGACTCTAGAATTTATAGAAGTTGCATAGAATTCTACCCAAGCTAAAGTAGGAAGAAACTAGGAAGATTTCAAGAAGTTATACATGTCATAGAAATCAGAGAAGTTAGGATTTTTCTTAAACCATCTGAACATAGCTTACGCTCAGAATCCCTTACCTGGGAGTCTACAGTCTACATTCTAAATGTCTATGTGATGATTCAGTTATTAACCACAGGCAAGGCAAACAGGAAAGATTTGTTTGATAAATAAAGGCCAAAAAATAAGAGCACTCCTTCTGTAGGAGAGCAAAACTGACAAGTGTTAAAATGTACTGAAGGATGTCCATATTCATTTTCATTGCAAAGAGATTAAGGGGAATAAAAGTACCTATCAACATTACATAAAGTGTGACCAGGCTTTACCTTTTAGGAACGTTTACTTATTCTAAGGCCAAATTAGTGGGAACGAAAGGGTTTTGACGTTCCTAACCCTCATTTATTTGACCTACTTTTCCAGAACCTGAGCTCTCCAACTTTTACCTTTCTTGAACTTTAGTTATCCAAAAGGTCAACTATCCTGAAGTCATTCTGATCAGATTTGACATAAATTAACAGCCTGACTTCACTCTTTGTGCAAAGTACCTGCCTTTAATAGAATATGGTTTTACCACCCTGAATGTAAATATCCAGAAATTTCAAAATAAATCCAGATGGTCATGCCAGTGATAAAATGAGAGGCAGACTCAGAGATGACTTGGTGTTGGCAACTGTGAGATAAGGACTTTCAAATAATTATGATTAATATGTTAACAGACCTAGTGAGAAACAAAGAAAACACACAATGAACAGAGGGGAACTGCAGCAAAGATGGCACCAATAAGAAAGAGCCAACAGAAATGCTAGAAATAAAAAAAATACAATAAGAGTCTAGAGCAAAGAGTAAATAAAAAAAGAATTTAGACTTACAAGCCAACAGTAGAGATAAATTAGAAAAAAAAAATTCAACTCACCCAAAAAGGCAGAAAAAGAGTTAAAGAGAGAGGGAACATGCTTATACTGTTTGTGGGAATGTAAATTAGTACAGCCACTGTGGAAAGCAGTATGGAGGTTCCTCAAAAAAACTAAAAATAGAAATACCATACAACCCTTCATTTCACTCCTCTAGGAATTTACCCGAAGGAAACAAAACCCCTAATATGAAAAGATACATGCACCCGTTTATTGCCACATTATTTATAATAGCCAAGATATGGACGCACCCTAAGGGTCCATCAATTGATGAGTAGATGAAGATGTGATGTTCCTCATGTGAAACCTGAGCATAAGACAGTATATCAAAAAATAACTCGTCAAGGATAAGATTAAAGATGGCAGTGTGAGAGGTGACAAAGAGGCTTCCTCCTAAAACCACACATAATACAAAAATATAACTAACACAACTAATCCTGAAAGAGCAACAGGAAAGAGGACTGCGCCAAACTGCATACATCTTCAGAAAAGAATAAACCTCACTGAACAGGGTAACATACCAAAGCCGTAGCCTGGCAGGACCAAAGCCCTTCTGCGACCCCAGCTCACTGGCAGGAAGAAGAGAAATGGAGCAGGGAGGGAGTGGAGGCCTCGGACCGCTGAATACCTAACTCCAGAGATCTGCTCTGGGAGCACAAACCTACATTTCATGATACATGCATGGTACTCTTGTGATTAGGGGTTGGAAAGCTAAGACAGGCAGAATTCCTGGAGAAACTGAGATTCCAGCCACTTGTGGAAAGCAGGGATCCATATCTGGCTTTTCTGGGACAAAAGAAAGGCGGGCAGTCTGAGAGACTTCCTAACAAGAGGGCTGCTAAAGGGGCAAGGACTGCACAGAGCTTATGCTCAGGAGAGAGGACAGGTAGACAAAATTCTCCAGGTGCACTCTGCTCAGTAGGATGGGAGCTTTCACGATCTTCAGGCACTCCAGCTCTCTAACTAGCTAACATCTCCAAGGATCCCCTCTGTGATACGCAGCCTATTGCACCTTTCTCCCAGCCAGCCCCACCTGGCTTGCAAACGAGGAAACCCTAACCTGGCGTTAGGCCACACAGAGGGAAGACCTGTCTACAGTAACTACAAACGCACAGCATGGAGGCAAATACACGTGTGCTTGGCCCACTGGTTCTGGCAGTGGAGATAGACATAGTAACCGGAAACAGGAAACACCTCATTCCTCCACCAAGGCACCAGTACCACTCCCCTGCAACCCCCGACATTGATTCAGGGGCTAAGACCTCCAGAAGTAGAGCTTCTGGGCACTAGAGGGCACTGCATACAACTACGAAAAGCCAAAAAAACGTGGTTCAAAGTAAAATTATGAATACAACTTTTGAGAAAGATTTCAATGACATCGACCTCATGAATCTTCCTGAAAGGGATTTCAAAATAAAAATCATTAACATGCTCAAGGAGGTACAGAAAAATATTCAAGAAATCAGGAATGAACTCCGGTTGGATATCCAATCATTGAAGAGCACAGTATTAAAAGCAGATTAGATATGGTGGAGGAGATGATAAATGAAATAGAAACTAGAGAGGAGGAATACAAAGAAGCTGAGGCACAGAGAGAAAAAAGAATCTCTAAGAATGAAAGAATATTGAGAGAACTGTGTGACCAATCCAAATGGAAGAATATTCACAATATAGGGGTACCAGAAAAAAAAGAGAGAGAAAAAGGGACAGAAAGTGTCTTTGAGGAGGTAATTGCTGAAAATGTCCCCAATCTGTGGAAGGAGATAATATCTCAGATAATGAAGGTGCACAGATGTCCCAACACAAAGGACCCAAGGAAGACTACACCAAGACAAATAATAATTAAAATAGCAAAGATCAAGGATAAAGACAGACTATTAAAAGCGGCCAGAGAGAGAAATAAGATCATATACAAAGGAAAGCCCATCAGGCTACCATGACACTTCTCAGCAGACCTTACAGGCCAGGAGCGGTATGATGTATTTAATGAAATGAAGCAGAAGGGCCTCCAACCACGATTACTTTATCCAGCAAGATTATTATCTAAATTTGAAGGAGGGATGAAACAATTTCCTGATAAATGAAAGCTTAGAGAATTTACCTCCCACAAACTGCCTCTGCAGTGTGTTTTGGAGGGAATGCTATAGATGGAAGTGTTCCTAAGGTTTAATAGCTGCCAACAGAGGTAATAAAACCACAGTAAAGGAAGTAGAACTGCTAATTACTAAGTAAATGCAAAATTAAATTAACTATCCCCAAAGTCAATCAAGGGATTGACAAAGAGGACAGAATATGATACCTAATATACAAAGAAGGGAGGAGGACGAAAAGGATGAAGAAAAAAAGAACCTTTTGATTCTATTTGTAAGAGCATATTAAGTGAGTTAAGTTAGATTCTTAGATAGTAGGGAAGTTAACCTTGAACCTTTGGTAACCACGAATCTACAGCCTGCAATGGCAATAAGTACATACCTATCGACAATCACCCTAAATGTAAATGGATTGAATGCAACAATCAAAACACACAGAGTAATAGAATGGATAAAAAACAAGACCCATCTATATGCTGCCTACAAGAGACTCACATTAAACCCAAAGACATACACAGACTAAAAGTGAAGGGATGTAAAAAGACATTTCATGCAACTAATAGGGAGAAAAAGCAGGAGTTGCAGTACTTGTATCAGACAAAATAGATTTCAAAACAAAGAAAGTCACAAGAGACAAAGAAAGACATTACATAATGATAAAAGGCTCAATCCAACAAGAAGATATAACCATTATAAATATCTATGTGCCCAACATAGGAGCACCTACATATGTGAAACAAATACTAAGAGAATTAAAAGGGGAAATAGATTGCAATGCATTCATTCTAGGAGACTTCAACACTCCACTAACTCTGAAGGACAGATCAACCAGGCAGAAAATATGTAAGGAGACAGAGACACTGAACAACACAGAAGAACAGATGGATCTAACAGACATCTACAGAACTCTACACCTAAAAGCAGCAGAATACACATTCTTCTCAAGTGCACATTGAACATTTTCAAGAATAGATCATATACTAGGCCACAAAAAGAGCCTCAGTAAATTCAAAAAGATTGAAATTGTACCAACCAGTTTCTCAGACCACAAAGGTACAAAACTAGAAATAAATTATGTAAAGCAAATGAAAAATCGCCAAAACACATGGAAGCTACCAAACATGCTCCTAAATAACCAATAGATGAATGACCAAATAAAACAGAGATCAAGTAATATATAGAGACAAATGACAACAAAAATTCAACACCGCAAAATCTGTGGGATGCAGCGAAAGCCGGGCAAAGAGGAAAGTATATTGGAATACAGGCCTACCTCAGGAAAGAAGAACAATCCCACATGAACACTCTAAACTCATAATTAATGAAACTAGAAAAAGAAGAACAAATGAGGCCCAAAGTCAGTAGGAGGAGGGACATAATAAAGATTAGAGCAGAAATAAATAAAACCAAAAGGAATAAAACCATAGAAAGAACCAATAAAAGCAAGAGCTGGTTCTTTGAAAAAATAAACTAAGTAGATAAACCCCTAGCCAGAACTGTCAAGAAAAAGAGAAAGCCTACTTACATAAACAGAATCAGAAATGAGAAAGGAAAAAAAACTAGACACCACAGAAATACAAAGAATTATTAGAGAATACAATGAAAAATTATATGTTAACAAACTGAATAACCTAGAAGAAATTGACAACTTTCTAGAAAAATACAACTTTCCAAGGCTGACCCTGAAAGAAACAAAAAATCTGAACAGACCAATTACCAGCAATGAAATTGAACTGGTAATCAAAAAAATACCTAAAAACAAAATTCTTGGGCCAGATCGCTTCACCACTGAATTTTTTCAAACATTTAGTGAAGACCTAATACCCATCCTCCTTAAAGTTCTCCAAAGAGTAGAAGAAAAGGGAATACTTCCAAACTCATTCTATGAGGCCAGCATCACTCTAATACCAAAACCAGGCAAAGAAATGACAAAAAAAGAAAATTACAGACCAATATCCCTGATGCATATAGATGCAACATTACTCAACAAAATATTTGCAAACAAAATGCAAAAATACATCAAAAAGATCATACATCATGATCAAGTAGGATTTATTCCAGGAATGCAAGGATGTTACAACATTCAAAAATCCATCAACATCATCCTCTACATCAACAAAAAGAAGGACAAAAACCACATGATCATCTCCATAGATGCTGAAAAAGCATTCAGCAAAATTCAACATCCATTCATGATTAAAACTCTCAACAAATGGGTATAGAGGGCAAGTACCTCAACATAATATAGGCCATATATGAAAAACCCACAGCAAACAGTATACATAACAGTGAGAAGCTAAAAGCTTTTCCTTTAAGATTGGGAACAAGACAAGGATGCCCACTCTCCCCACTGGCATTCAACATAGTACTGGAGGTCCTAGGCACAGCAATCAGACAACACAAAGATATAAAAGGCATCCAGACTGGCAAGGAAAATGTTAAACTGTCCCTGTTTGCAGATGACATGATACTGTACATGAAAAACCCTAAAGAATCCACTCTAAAACTATTCAGCAAAGTTGAGGGATACAAAATTAATATGCAGAAATCTGTGGCATTCCTATACACTAACAATGAACTAGCAGAAAGAGAAATCAGGAAAACAATTCCATTCACAGTTGCATCAAAAAGAATAATATACCTAGGAATAAACCTAACCAAGGACGTGAAAGACCTATACTCTGAAAACTACAAGATACTCATGAGAGAAATGAATGAAGATACTAATAAATGGAAACACATCCGTGCTCATGGAATGAATAATTAAATTGTCAAAATGGCCATCCTGTCTAAAGTAATCTACAGATTCAATGCAATTCCTATCAAAATACCAACAGCATTCTTCAATGAATTAGGGAAAATCGTTCTAAAATTCATACGGAACCACAAAAGAACCGAATACCTAAAGCAATCCTGAGAAGGAAGAATAAAGCTGGGGGGATTATGCTCAACTTCAAGCTCTACTACAAACCCACAGTAATCAAGACAATTTGGAACTGGCACAGGAACAGACCCATAGACCAATGGAACAGACTAGAGAGCCCTGATATAAAGCCAATTATATATGGTCAATTAATATATGATAAAGGAGCCATGGACATACAATGGGGAAAAGACAGCCTCTTCAGCAGCTGGTGTTGGCAAAACTGGACAGCTACATGCAAGAGAATGAAACTGGAATTTTGTTTAACCCCATACACAAATGTAAACTCGAAATGGATGAAAGACCTGAATGTAAGTCATGAAACCATAACACTCTTAGGAGACAACATAGGCAAAAATCTCCTGAATATAAGCATGAGCAACTTCTCCCCAAACGCATCTCCTCAAGCAAGAGAAAGAAAAGCAAAAATGAACTCATGGGACTACACCAAACTAAAAAGCTTCTGTATGGCAAAGGACACCATCAACAGATCAAAAAGGCATCCTACAGTATGGGAGAATATATTCATAAATGACGTATCCGGTAAGGGGTTGACATCCAAAATATATAAAGAACTCACACACCTCAACACTCAAAAAGCAGATAACCTGATTAAAAAATGGGAAGAGGATATGAAGAGACAATTCTCCAAAGAAGAAAGTCAGATGGCCAGTAGACACCTGAAAAGATGCTCCACATCACTAATCAAGGTAAATGCAAATTAAAACCACAATGAGATATCATCTCACACCAGTAAGGATGGCCAGCATTGAAAAGACTAAGAACAACAAATGCTGGCAAGGATGCAGAGAAAGGGGGAACCCTCCTACACTGCTGGTGGGGATGTAAGGCTAGTTCAACCATTGTGGAAAGCAATATGGAGGTTCCTCAAAAAAGTAAAAACAGAAATACCATTTGACCCAGTAATTCCACTCCTCAGAATTTACCTGAAGAAAACAAGATCCCTGATTCAAAAAGACATTTGCACCCCTATGTTTATCACAGCACTATTTACAGTAGCCAAGATATGGAAGCAACCTAAGAGTCCATCAGTAGATGAATGGATAAAGAAGAGGTGGTACATATACACAATGGAATACTATTCAGCCCTAAGAAAGAAACAAATCCTACCATTTGCAACAATATGGGTGGAGCTGGAGGATATTATGCTTAGTGAAATAAGCCAGGTGGAGAAAGACAAGTGCCAAATGATTTCCCTCATTTGTGGAGTATAACAACGAAACAAAACTGAAGGAACAAAATAGCAGTAGACTCAGAGACTCCAAGAACGAACTAGTGGTTACCAAAGGGGAGGGGTGTGGGAATGTGGGTGGGGAGGGACGGAGAAGGGGATTGAGAGGTATTATGTTAAGTACACATGGTGTGGGGATCACAAGTGTAAAACAGAGAGGGCAAATAGTGAATCTGTGTCATCTTACTACACTGATGGACAGTGACTGCATTGGGGTATGGGTGGGGACTTGATAATATGGGTAAATGTATTAACCACATTGTTTTTTCATGTGAAACCCTCATAAGAGTTTATATCAATAATACCTTAATAAAAAATGTAAAAAAAAAAACAAATGTTATACAAATGGAAGCATATAATAAAAGAAAAAGATTGTATATCAATGATACCTTAATAAAAAAATTTTTAAATGTGGTACAGATACAAAATGGAATATCATTCAGGCATAAAAAAGACATCATGATATATGCAACAACACGATGGATTTAGAGGGTATTATGCTAAGTGAATAAGCCAGACAGAGAAAGACAAACACCATATGATTTCATGTATTTGTGGAATAGAAAAACAAAGCAAACTGAAGGAACAAAATAGCAGCACACTCACAGACACTGAAAAGTGATTGGTGGTTACAACAGAGAAGGGGTTAGAGTGTGTTGGTAGGGACAGTGAGGGTGTAAAGGCAGCCAAAAATTCTCAATCCCAATATAAGCAGGTAACAGGGATGGTAGGACAGCATGGAGAACACACTCAGTGATTCTATAACATCTTGCTATGTTGACATATAGTAACTGCACTAGTTGAGGCGAGGATTTAATAATACCGGTAACTGCTGAACCACTGTGTTATATATTTGAAACCAGTATAAGATTGTGTATCAACTATACTTCAATAAAAGTAAATAAACAAACAAATAGAGGGTTAAAGAGAGATGAAGAAAAAATGGAAAAGAGAACATAACTAGTAAGTTGTAAGATTTAAATTCAACCATATCAACAATTATATTAAATGTAAAGGTCTAGAAATCGTGATTTTTAAATATTGACCATGTATCTAATAATCTTGCTAAGCTATCCATTAATTTTAATAGCTCAATAGGAGATTCTTAAATTTTACATGGTATATAATAATATACCATGTAAATGTGACAATTTTTTACATTCTTCTGAAGCCCTGTACCATTTATTTCTTTGTTTTGCAATACTGCATTAACTTAAACTGCAGCAGAATTGAACAGGTGTCAAAAGAGGGTATGTCCCTTCAACACTGCAGCATTATATGGTTAATATATTTTTCCTCATTATGAAAGTAACCTATATTTATTATTTCAAGTTTTTTTAACCAAAATGCAAGTTGGCCACTCTCAGGAATTTTCTGCATGTATTGAGATGTACTGTGTATATTCACATAATTATTCTTTTTCCTATTAATGTTAAACCACATTGTATTTATGAAATAAACCCAAATATGCCATGACAAAAACAATACAAAAGGTTAGAATAAGATTATAGGACAAAAGACACATTAAGTGTCAGAAATCAGAGGATAATAACATTGCTAAAATCTAAAATAAGAAAATAAACCAAGCAGAATCACATTTACATTGGTTTAATGGTTATTTGCATGTCTAATACTAAGCAAACTGAGGGTTACTTTAGACATACATACAATGGAGTATTCAAGATGGTGGCATGAGAGGTGATAGGGAGAACTGCTCCCAAAACCACAAATAGTAAAAAATATATAGTTACTTAACACAACTAACCCTAAAACAGCAAGAAGAAAGAAGGCTGAACCAGACTGCATACAGACCTTACAAATAGACCAGACCTCACACAACAGGGTAACATACTGGAGCCCTTAATCCGACGGGACCCAAGCCCTTCCCCCACCCCAGCCCACTGGCAGGAGGAAGAGAACTGGAGCGGAGGAGGGGGTGGAAGCTTGGGGCTGCTGAGCACCTAGCCCTGGAGGTCATCTTTCCCAGCAGAAACCTATTCTGTGTGGTGCTCTAGAGGTTGGGGAGCTGGGACTCATGGAGTGCCTGAGAGATTGCCATTCCGGCCGCTTGTGGAGGAGGGGATCCACACCCGGCCGCTCTGTGTCAGAGGAAGGGCGGGCAGTGTGAGAGGCTTCCTAGAAGCGAGAGGGCTGCTGAAGGTGAGGGGTTTGCACGGAGCTTTCTGCACGGGAGAAGGGAGAGCTAGACAAGGTTGACTGGGCACGCCCTGCCCAGCCGATTGGGAACTTTGGGGAGCTTCTGGTGCTGCTCAACTCCGAGGCCCCCACTGTGACGCACAGCCTGCCGAGCCTCCCTACTGGCCTGCAGGCACCTGCTCACAAACTGGCAGTCACTGCACTCTTCTCAGGCCAGCCAGAGGGAGGCCCCACCTACAACAGCTAGGGATGCAAAGCACAGAGGCATACACGTGTGAGCTTAGCCCACTGGCTCTGACACTGGAGACAGGCACCACAGATGGAAATGAGGAAAAAGATCTTTCTTTCCATCAGACACAAGCTCTGCTCCCCTATGACCCCAATCTCACTCTAGGTGCTGAGCAGCTCCAGAAACTGGTATTTCTGCGCACTAAGGGGCACCACACAGAAATATGAAACGTCAAAAGAACATAGCTCAGACCAAAATCTGAAAAAAACCCAGAAAAAAGGCCAAATGAAACTGAACTCACCAATCCACCTGAAAGAGAGTTCAAAATAAAAATTACAAACATGCTTATGGAAGTACAGAAAAATATTCAAGAACTCAGGAACGAATTTAAGTTGGAGATCCAATCATTAAGAAATTCCATATCTGAAATGAAACATACAATGGAGGGATTTAAAAGCAGATTAGATGTAGTAGAAGACACAGTAAATGGAATAGAAATTAGAGAAGAGGAATACAAAGAAGCTGAGGCACAGAAAGAGAAAAAAATCTCTAAGAATGAAAGAATATTGAGAGAACTGCGCGACCAATCCAAATGGAACAATATTCGTATAATAGGGGTCCCAGAAGAAGAAGAGAGAGAAAAACGGATAGAAAGTGTTATTGAGGAGGTAATTGCTGAAAACGTCCCCACTCTGGGAAGGAGATAGTCTCTCAAGCCATGGAGGTGCACAGATCTCCCAACACAAGGGACAAAATGAAGACAATATCAAGACATATAATAATTAAAATGGCAAAGATCAAGGATAAAGACAGACTTTTAAAAGCAGCTAGAGAGAGAAAAAAGATCACATACAAAGGAAAACCCATCAGGCTATCATCAGACTTCTCAACAGAAACCTTACAGGCCAGAAGGGAGTGGCATAATATATTTAATGCAATGAAGCAGAAGGGCCTTGAACTAAGAATACTCTACCTGGAAAGGTTATCATTTAAATTTGAAGGAGGGATTAAACAATTTTCAGATAAGTGAAAGCTGAGAGAATTTACCTCCCACAAACCACCTCTACAGTACATTTTGGAGGGACTCCTATAGATGGAAGTAGTCCTAAGGCTAAATAGATGTCACCCAAGGGCTACATTAATAGTATAGAATATGATTCATACCATACAAAGAAAGGAGGAGGAAGAAAAAGGAGGAAAAAAAAAAGAAGCTTCAGGTTGTGTTTGTAACAGCATACTAAGTGAGTTAAATTAGACTGTTAGATAGTAAGGAAATTACCATTGAACATTTGGTAACCATGAATCTAAAGCCTGCAATGGCAATAAGTACATACCTATCGATAATCACCCTAAATGTAAATGGTCTGAATCCACCAATCAAAAGACATAGTTATTGAACGGATAAAAAACAAGACCCATCTATATGCTGCCTACAAGATACTTCAACCCAAAGACATACACAGACTGAAAGTAAAGGGATGGAAAAAGATATTTCATGCAACTAATAGTGAGAAAAAAGCAGGAATTGCAGTACTTGTATCAGACAAAACCGACCTCAAAACAAAGAAGTCACAAGAGACAAAGAAGGATACTACATAATGATAAAAGGTTCAGTTGAAGAAAAGGATATGACTATTATGAATATCTATGCACCGAACACAATACCACCTACATATGTAAAACAAATACTAACAGAATTAAAGGGGGAAATAGAATGCAATGCATTCATTTTAGGAGTCTTCAACACACCACTCACTCCAAAAGACAGATCAATGAGACAGAAAATAAATAAAGAGACAGGGGCACTAAACAACATATTGGAACAGACAGACCTAACAGACATCTACAGAACACTCCATCCAGAAGCAACAGGATACACATTCTTCTCAAGTGCACATGGAACATTTTCAAGAATAGATCATATTCTAGACCACAAAAAGAACCTCAGTAAATTCAAAAAAACTGAAATTGTACCAACCAGCTTCTCAGATCACAAAGGTATGAAACTAGAAATAAATTACACAAAGAAAACGAAAAAGCCCACAAACACATGGAGGCTTAATAACACGCTCCTAAATAATCAATGGATCAATGACCAAATAAAAACAGAAATCAGGCAATATACAGAGACAAATAACAACAATAATTCAACACTGCAAAATCTATGGGATGCAGCGAAGGCCTTTCTAAGAGGGAAATACATTGCAAAACCAGCCTACCTCAGGAAACAAGAACAATCCCAAATGAACAGTCTAAACTCACAATTAATGAAACTAGAAAAGGAAGAACAAATGAGGCCCAAAGTCAATAGAAGGAGGGAAATAATAAAGATTAAAGCAGAAATAAATAAAATTGAGAAGAATAAAACAATAGAAAGAATCAATGAAAGCAGGAGCTGGTTCCTTGAGAAAATAAACAACATATAACTCCTTAGCAAGACTAATCAAGAAAATAAGAGAGTCTACACACATAAACAGAATCAGAAATGAGAAACAAAAAATCACTACAGACACCACAGAAAACAAAGAATTATGAGAGAATACTATGAAAAATTATATGCTAACAAACTGGATAACCTAGAAGAAATGGACAACTTCCTAGAAAAATACAACCTTCCAAGGCTGACCAAGGAAGAAACAGAAAATCTGAGTAGACCAATTTTCAGCAAAGAAATTGAACTGGTAATCAAAAAACTACCTAAGAACAAAACCACTGGGCCTGAAGGTTTCACTGCTGAATTTTACCAAACACTTAGTGAAGACCTAATACCCATCCTCCTTATAGTTCTCCAAAAAGTAGAAGAGGAGGGAATACTCCCAAACTCATTCTATGAGACCAACATCACTCTAATACCAAAACCAGGCAAAGTCACCACCAAAAAAGAAAATTACAGAGCAATATCCCTGATGAACATAGATGCAAAAATACTCAACAAAATATTAGCAAACCAAATTCAAAAATACATCAAAAGGATCAAACACCATGATCAAGTGGGATTCATCCCAGGGATGCAAGGATGGTACAACATTCGAAAATCCATCAACATCATCCACTACATCAACAAAAAGGACAAAAACCACATGATCATGTCCATAGATGCTGAAAAAGCATTCGACAAAATTCAACATCCATTCATGATAAAAACTCTCAACAAAATGGGTACAGAGGGCAAGTACCTCAACATAATAAAGGCCATATATGACGAACCCACAGGCAACATTATGCTTTACAGCGAGAAGCTGAAAGCTTTTCCTTTAAGGTCAGGAACAAGAGAAGGATGCCCACTCCTCCCACTTTTATTCAACATAGTTCTGGAGGTCCTAGCCACGGCAATCAGAAAACACAAAGAAATAAAAGGCATCCAGATCGGTAAGGAAGAACTCAACTGTCTGTTTTCAGATGACATGATAGTGTACATAAAAAACCCTAACGAATCCACTCTAAAACTACTAGATCTAATATCTGAATTCAGCAAAGTTGCAGCATACAAAATTAATAACAGAAATGTGTTGCAATCCTATACACTAACGGTGAACTAGCAGAAAGAGAAATCAGGAAAACAATAGCATTCACAATTGCATCAAAAAGAATAAAATACCTAGGAATAAACCTAACCAAGGAAGTGAAAGACCTATACTCGGAAAACTACAAGACACTCTTAATAGAAATTAGGAGGACAGTAATAAATGGAAATTCATCCCATGCTCTTGGCAAGAAAGAACTAATATTGTCAAAATGGCCATCCTGCCTAAAGCAATCTACAGATTCAATGCAATCCCAGCAAAATTCCAACAACATTCTTCAATGAACTAGAGCAAACAGTTCTAAAATTCATATGGACGACAAAAGACCCCGAATAGCCAAAGCTATGCTGAGAAGGAAGAATAAAGCTGGGGGAATTATGCTCCCTGACTACAAGCTCTAGCTCAAAGCCACAGTAATCAAAACAATTTGGTACTGGCACAAGAACAGACTCACAGACCAGTAGAACAGAATAAAGAGCCCAGATATAAACCCAAGCATATGTGGTCAATTAATATACAATAAAGGAGCCAAGGATATAAAATGGGGAAATGACAGCCTCCTCAGCAGCAGGTGTTGGGAAAGTTGGACAGCTACATGTAAGAGATTGAAACTGGATTACTGTCTAACCCCATACACAAAAGTAAACTCAAAATGGTTCAAAGACCTGAGTGTATGTCATGAAACGATAACACTGTTAGAAAAAAATATAGGCAAAAATCTCTTGGACATAAACATGAGCAACTTCTTCATGAACATATCTCCCCGGGCAAGGGAAACAAAAGCAAAAATGAACAGGTGGGACTATATCAAACTAAAAAGCTTCAGTACAGCAAAGGACACCATCAGTAGAACAAAAAGACATCCCACAGTATGGGAGGATATATTCATAAATGACATATCCGAAAGGGGCTGACATCCAAAATATATAAAGAGCTCACGCACCTCAACAAACAAAAAAGTATATAAGCCAATTAAAAATGAGCAGATGATCTAAACAGACAATTCTCCAAAGAAGAAATTCAGATGGCCAACAGGCCCATGAAAAGATTCTCCACATCACTAATCATGAGAGAAATAAAAATTAAAACCACAATGAGATATCATCTCACACCAGTTAGGATGGCCAACATCCAAAACACAAACAACAACAAATGTTGACAAGGATGTGGAGAAAGGGGAACCCTCCTACACTGCTGGTGGGACTGCAAATTAGTTCAACCATGGTGGAAAGCAGTATGGAGGTTCCTCAAAATACTCAAAATAGAAATACCATTTGACCCAGGAATTTCACTCCTAGGAATTTACTCTAAAAATGCAGCAGCCCAGTTTGAAAATGACATATGCACCCCTATGTTTATCGCAGCACTATTTACAATAGTCAAGAAATGGAAGCAACCTAAGTGTCCACCAGTAGATGAATGGATAAAGAAGAAGTGGTACATATACACAATGGAATATTATTCAGCCATAAGAAGAAAACAAATCCTATCATTTGCAACAACATGGATGGAGCTAGAGGGTATTACGCTCCGTGAAATAAGCCAGGCAAAGAAAGACAAGTATCAAATGATTTCACTCATCTGTGGAGCATAAGAACAAAGGAAACACTGAAGGAACAAAACAGCAGCAGACTCACAGAACCCAAGAATGGACTAACAATTACCAAAGGGAAAGGGACTGTGGAGGATGGGTGGGAAAGGAGGGATAAGGGGGGAATCGGGCCATTACGATTAGCACTCGTAATGTAGCGGCTGGGGACACGGGAAAGGCAGTATTTATAGAGAAGATAAGTAATGATTCTATAGCATCTTACTACACTGATGGACAGTGACTGTAGTTGGGTATGTGGGGGGGACTTGATAATGGGTGGTCTAGTAACCATAATGTTCAAGTGATTGTAACATTAACGATACCAAAAAAAAAAAAAAGAAAGAAATACAATGGAAGAACTCTGTCCTACAATAAGAGACTATTATAATACCAAGAAAAATTAGAAAACATTATCCAACTTCCCTCAACAATCCTGGTAACATTAGTTTCAAAGATGGGGAAGAGAATGAGAAAAGTCTTCAGACAGTAGTGAGAAGAAGTGAGGAAGACACTCATTCTCTCCACCCCCACTTTCAGTTTTGGTGGTATAAGGGCTGAAGGAGAAAAACAACCATCACATAATAAGGTCTGCAGGGGAAGCAGTATGTTTGGAGAGCGCCAGGTAACCATTAGAGCAAGATTATAAAAGGAACATTCAGTGAAGAGCTTGAGGATTTAGGGGATTATTTTTATTATGAACTCCAGAGAGGGCAGTGAAAGGATTTCAAGAGTTGTGGATGTGTGGAAAAGGGGACAGATCGTATTAACAGCCTCAAGGACCTTAGATGTGGGAGAAGAAAGGTGATGGAGGAGTGTTGGCCTTTTGATGGCACCCAATATAAACAGGGATAAATGATAAGAGAAGTCCTGGCAGATTCAGGGCAGTTGGTGGTCAGATTGTGAGTGTTGACACGTAAGGAAGGGTGGGTGATGCTTGAACCACTTCTGACAATGGGAGTATATAGATCCCCCAGTAAATTCTTATTCTTTCCTAGTTGACTTCTCCATGCCATTTGAAATTGTAGTCCAGTATCATTCTTGAAAGCATCCCCCATTTCTACTTATTTTAGTTTTTCCTATAACCACTCTTACCATTTCTTCTCTTCCACTGGCCGTTTTCTTCTAATATTCTGCAGTTCAGTCCTGCTTTTCATTTCACTCTGTGAACAATCTCATGCTCCCTGGTTGATTTCATCTGTACATATAGTTTTAGCCACTGCCAATATTCAGTTTTCAAATGGAAATCCTCCTCTAGGTAATCAGTGGGGACTTCAAAGACAAACATCTCCAAGAACTAAACAATTTGCACTTGCCTGAATAAGCCATTCCTTCTATATTACCTCTCTCATTAGATGATGATAATTGGATATTTTCTACTATCTGAAATGTGGCTAAAGTGAGGCCCCCAAAACCGAGAACTACAAATGATATACCTCCCCACAATCTAAAAAAGGACAGACATCCATGCCAGATTTACTAAAAGATAGCCTTGAGGCTGTTAATATCATTTGCCTATTGCAAACGATACAAAACAGATTAGAAATAGAAGTGAACTCATAAACACTGAATGCTAAAGCTTTATACCTCAGTGAAAAGAAAGGAAGGGTTCTCCAAGAAAATTTCTGGGACAGACTGGGTGACAACAATAAGAAAGGAAAACTGACATCCAAATCTTTAGCTGACAACATTTTGAGATAAAGAAACTCTTAAGCCCATCTTGGTGTAGCTGCCAGAATTGAATACAGTGAGAGAGTTCTTGGGAGAACCTGACACATACCCCTAGGAGTTTAGGGCATATATGAACACAGAAACTAGTACCAGCCAGGAGAATTCTGAAAGCAAGAGGTTTGATGAAGCTGTCAAAATGGCAGAGGAAGGATACAGAGGACTGAGGTCTTCTACTTCTACTACTGAGGTCTCTAGGTTTGTCATTAGTCAAATAGATGTTGTAGAAAGGCTAACGCATCTTGATGAAGCATGTACCTCTAGAGTAAGGGCACTCAGAACTAACAGACTGAAGCATGGATGACAAGAGGCGAGAGCCAGGAGGAGATTGACAAAAGTAGCTGGAATGTGCAGCATACCCATGACAGGGAACTGGGCAACGCGGACATACCCACAGGGGCCACCCACAGGGGCCTCCAAAAACCTTCTTAAATGCACAACTGTAATAGTTCACACTTGCTCACGTGCCACACAGAGGTTACTGGCAGCTGGAGCATAATACTCCCAGTGTGAGGAAGTTGGGGTTCCTATGGCCAAGATCCTCACTGAACTTAAACCACCTGATGATGTAACTGGCCTGTTGCTAGGCTACTGCTTCCACACCCTTAGGCAATAAGCTATTATTGTGCTATATAGAGAGCTGGGCCCAGTGCTCTGGGCAGAGGCAGAGACGCTAGTGCTCAACCTACTGCTGAGAGAACAAGCCGGGTAATAAACCCTTTCACCCCAAGAACGTTCTACTGTCATTTCTTTGGTCACACTGAATCCATAGCGAACTTGCCTGGGGCTGAAACCCATCGGCAAGACACCCAGTCACATAAAACTTTGTCTTGTCTTTTCTAATCTTCCTTCCAGTCAGAAATCAAAAGCAGAATGGGGAAAGAGACAGAAGGGTAAAGAACTAGATGACACTCCTCTTCACCACTACATGGTCCGAGTCACAATAAAGTCTGAGTTGAAGGGAAAAGTTTTCAACTGATGTAAACTTTTGACTAAACTTCTAATACCTGTGAAATTAATCACCAAAATTAGCCTTGTCCTTATAGGTAAAAATGACCTCTTGTCAAGAGGCAGGGAAGGCAGATCCAACATGGCATGGCCAAAGTTAAGGGTGAGAGAAAAATAAAGCCAGTTCTTACTTGTATGCCACTGGGTATATAGGTAAAGGCAAATACCAGCCATACTAGTCCACAGTGCCACATCTACTCTGTTATTTAAGTCAGGAATCTATGAACCATCCTTCATTCTCCCCCACCCCAGGGTCCCAAAGTCTAATCATTATGTCTTAAACCTCTTTCGACACTTTTCTTCCTCCCTAACCCCTTAGCTACTGTCTAGCTTAAACCTGAAATACTATAATAATCTAACTCAGTGATTCTCTACCCTGGCCTATATTTTGGAATTTTAAAATATTAAAACTAATATCTAGGCCCCTGCCTGGAGACTGATTTAAAAATGGAATCAGGTAGGGCCCAGTCATTAGTTTCTTCAAGAGGTCCCCAGTTGCTTCCAAAGTGTAGCTAAGGTTGAGAATCGCAGTCTAATGGTCTCCCAGAGTGCAGTCTTACCTTCCTCCAAGCTATCTTCCACAGTGCCACCACAGTCATCTTTTTAAAAACACAAATCTCACATTATCCTAGAGCAGAGGTTTTTAATCTAGGCTACCCATTAGAGTCACTTAAAAAGCTTTAAAAAATCCTTATACCAGGCCAACTCCAGACCAATTAAAACGGGCTCTAGGGATAAGAACCAGGCATTGGTAGTTATTAAAGTTCCCCAGGTGATTCCAATGTGCAGAGAAGGATGAGAACCACTGTCCTAGAAGCAATAGGAAGCCAGAGAAAGTCTTTAAGAACAATAAAATCCAAACTTCCTTGAAGGTCACAAGACCTTCCATTTAACCTTAGCACACTTGGCTCTCATATTACCAAAACAACATAGCTCCCTGAAAGGGCCATACTTTTATACTTCTGTGTAAGGTATTACCTCAATCCAGAAAGCCTTCTCTGGTCACCCACAGCTAAGAGCCAAATCAACTTCAAGGCCTTTGAAGAACAGTCTCTGTTGTACAGACCTTCCCAACACTCACAACAGAACTCATCAAGCTACCTGTGATCGTTAGGACTCTGCAGGGCAATTCTTAATGTTTAAGTCTCACTTCTCTGGGAAGTACTTGAAATGAAAAACTGCCTTATTCATGCTTTTATCCCCAGGGTCTATCACTATGCACAGCAAATAGTAAGCACTCAAATATCTTTTGAATTCATTCCATTTAAGTAAATAATTATCTGTATTATCATACAGATAAAATGCAGGTAGACTCCCATTTTAATAAACTGCAAGAGCATCATATTTATACATTATATTCAAGTCTCATTAAAACAAAAACCAATAGCTCAACTTAAAAAAAAAATTTAAGGCAAATGTTTGGTTTGTTCTACTTACGAACAGTAGCAAATTAAGGAAAAGACAGGTATAAAGGGCAGTATGTTTAGAGAATCACAAGGTTGGCACCTTAAAAAATGACTGGCTTTCCACCTGAATATTCTTTAAAACATACCTTATTCAAAACATTATGCTGGTATAAAACATCTGTATGTTTTAGGGAAGTGAGCTAAGACAACTTACTTGACCTGGGTGTAAATGATAGGTACTTTGCTACCTTAAAATGAAAACAAATTATGAAAAGCTTTCAAATGCTCTGAATGAGTTGTACTTAAGCTTAAAAATAATTATGCTGGTAATATGGTTACCTGCATTTGAAGGCAATTTCTAGTATTCTGGGTACTCTGTTACTTAGCAAAAGCTCCGATCTCCATAAAACCCAGGACAGCTTAAGTAGAATACACAGAGTATTAAAAAAAAAAGCTGCATTTACGTGACTTGCCCAAAGACAGTAATTTTGCACAAATATTAAATGAAGAAGAACTAAACACTTTCATAATGTACCTCATTCAAAAGATTTTTGTTTTACCCACCTTCATATGGGCCATGGAAATCATCTTAGCACGCAAAAAGATTACTTGGTTCCCATGTGTTTGGAGTAAGTTTTTATCCGTCATATATCCTTGATTACTAAATTAATCCAATATTCACTGAATGCCTATTACTTGCTTAGGGAATACATTAAAACTGAAGTATCTGAAGTGACTAGGAAGAAAATAAAGGCATTAACCACAATACTTGGCATTTGTAGCTAATTTTTTTTTACCTTATTTGGCGATTTCAAAGGTGAGATGGCTATTTTATTTGGTGTCTGTGTGGTAGAATTTAAAGTTGATCCAATAACACCACTTTCAGATATTGTTATGGTCTTTGATGGAGTCCCAGGAGTAGACTGTGAAAGAACCCTACCTGCAAATGAGAGGCAGCACATCAGTTTGATTTTTTTCGATAATAGAAAAATGTATGTGATGATTATCTACACCCACAAGGACTGTAATATATTATGTTCATTATTTCATATGTTTCCATAGATTAACTTAAACACTGGAGTACGTCCCTAATCAACTATGGTGAACCCAGGCAGAATAAAACAGAACAACGCTTCTTAGTAACACTTAGTATCTTATTACCACTTTACATAAAGACCATGAAAACACTTGTGCTCACATTCTCATCAATCCTGTTATGTCTACCAGAGAATATGTTCAGGACAACTAAACAACATGCCCTTGTATAACACAACTCCTGAAAATCAGTACTTGAATCTAAGTCTTAAAACCTCAGTCTCTGGTCCCTACTATACTCTTACAGTAGAGGGTACAGCTGTCTTATTCTTTGACGTTAAACAATTCAGGATACAATTTAAACCCACAACTATAAAACAGATAGTTATTGAACTAACTTGAACACTGTCTGGTTTAATACTGTCCGGTTTTAAACTATGAATAGGAAAAAAAATTTCTTCCTGAACAGATTCCAACAGAAATACAGGAATCGTGTGTTCCCCTTCTGGATAATACTCTTCAGGAGCAACTTAGAAAAACTGCATTGTGTCCAGATGGCTTAGGGAATTGGAAATCATTATCACACTGAGCTGAAGTGTTAGGAATTTTTTCCCAGGCAAGAAATACAAAGACATGACACATCTCCAAATTCTTGAAAAACTGTGTGATAGTCATTAGTGCCACTTACCAAGTACTCTGGTTCTCCCCCATTCTGGACACATGGTAGAGCTGCACTTCCTCTGCCTCCCAACCCCCTGTGATTAGGTAAGGGCCACAGGACTAGTTCTGGCCAACAAATTATTAGAAGTGATGTTTGTCACTTCTGGGCCAGAACTGCCTGTGCAAGTCCTTCCAACGCTCTCTCCTCCTCTGCCGCACCTGAGAATGGGTTCCACTGTCAGCTTGGGTCCTTGAGAGACTCTGATGAGAAGAGTCCCCTTTCTAATCCGTAATGGACATGTAGATAATCATGAAGTACGAAAAAACCAAAACTTGGGTTTTTTTTTTTTAATCTTCTGAGATTTGGAGATTGTTTATCATGGCAGGAAAGCCAAGAGTATCTTAACTGATTCTGGCTGTTAAATTGAAGGATTAGAGACAATCTGTATCATACCAGATGCACAGCACTAATGCAAAGAAACAAAAGTTTCCAGCTCATCACTAAGAAAGAATTTATAATAAAAACTTCCAACTGAAATGACTGTTTCAACGGAGAGAGTTGAAAGTTGACGCCTTCCTTCATCACATTTTAAGCAAATGCTGGGTAATCAAATCCAGGGAAATCAAATACCCAGGAAGTAAAGAAGGTAAATAACTAAAGTCCCTGCTTTGAGGTTCTGATTTAACTTACAGATATAACTAGAGATGAAAGAGAGAGGGAGACAGAAATAGGAAAAGAAGAATAAAGAAGGGACTTTCTCTATAGATGAAAATAGAGAACCAGCACTTCAGGGTTTCTGGGCTGTTTTTCTGTTAACAATGCTACAGTATAAATAATTTCTTTTTTTTAAGGTGAATCAAGTTTTACCTGACATTAATGAATTTTAAAAATATATCAAATGCAATTTTTTCAATTTCTTTGTAGTATAGTCACATTTAATTTCACTGACATAGTCCTTAAGGAATTTCAGTTAATAGTTGTTTTTTTTTTAATCATAACTCAGTCAATTCTATATAAACAAAATGAAAGTACACCAAAAATTTTTAGAAGGCTACCCTAAAGTGTTGGGCCTGCCTGACGTAATGTTTGTCCTGGTTTCTAAAACCAAAACTTGTGCGTGGAACAAGCCTGAAGCCCCAAAACCCATCATGTTAAGAAATTACCAATAAAGACAGTTTTATAAAATGCTCATTATTTATGGTTACTACTATAATTACTTATTTATTAGCCATTACATAGATTTCAGAAATTCCTCAATCCCTGAGAATAACTGATACTAGAAAAAAGCCACTTAGAGTGGCCCTTTTAAAACGTTAATTTAAAAATGGAAAAAATTTCATTGTAAATAACAGAGAAAACTAAAAGCAAAACTTGAATTTATTTTCCTTATATTTAACAAAAATCTAATTTATAATTACAACTATGCTAAGTCTCAGGATGAACTGTTGAGCTGGGGGAGAGAGACTTCTCAAAATTTATATGATAGCACAATGACAGATTGTTTGATGGGTAAAACATGAGCATGTAAAAGGTTACTTCTGCCAAAATATTTCAGGATGCCATCAATTTTCCCAAGAATCCCTTTATGTTCTTTAAAATTCAAGGTTTTTTTTTTTGAGGGGCCTGCTTGTTTTTCATCTAGATATCATTTCTCCTATTTATCTAATCTCCAAATCCCTATTTATTCTTAGCTCCACAGACAGAGTCAAACAAGTATGCAAATTATATAATTTCACCTTGAAATCAATTTGCAAAGCATTTGTCCTCTACTGTCAGGTGTTCTCCAAGAATCAAAAGACACATATTCCAGAAGGCTCCAAATGGGAAAGGCTGGGGCAGGGAACTAGGATATCCGATTGATGATTAAGTACGTAAGAGATTAATTCATTAGTGAGTATTTTCACACTGATGAAGTTCACTCTGCTGTAGCAACCTTGTACCATGAGAGATCTGATAATGATGACCTCTGTATCACATTTAACCATCTCAAAAGTCTTGTGAAGTGGTTGCTATCAATATTTTACAGAAATAACTGAGATGAACAGATAATATATTTACCCAAGATCACAGAAAATATCAATGCAAGAGCCAAGTCTCCCACTACCTCCTTCCATACCACTACACTGCTTTCATGATATACGTATTTATTCAACATACATACAATGCAATATTATTCACCCTTTAAAAGGAAGGAATTCCGACACATGCTATAACATAGATGAACCACAAGAACATTATGCTGACTAAAATTAGCCAGTCATAAAAGGGTAGTCACTGTGTAATTCAATTTATATGAAATATGTAGAAGTAGTTGAATTGATAGAGATGCAGTCTCTGCCAGAGGATGAGGGGAAGGGAGGAATGGGGATTTATTGTCCAATGGATATAGATTCAGTACTGTAAGACAAGAAAAGTTCTGGAGATGGATGGCACTGATAGTAGCACAACAGTGTGAATGGACTTAATGCCACTGAATCAAACAATTAAAAATGACTAAAATAGTAAACCTTATGTAATGTATATTTTACAATTTTTAAAAATACGTATTAATTAATTTAAAAATAATAGATGGCAAACAAAGCAAAAAAAATTCCATTAAGAAAAATTGTAATTGTAGAAGGGCAGACAGACAAGAAAACCAAGTATTATAATACAGTGTGACTAATGGAAAACTTAAAAGCCTGTGTGAAATATAACAGAAGTCTTATTAAAGTATTTGGTAGGTATAATTAAGCTTAATGGAAATGCAAAGGAGATGGTCAGAGGAAGAATACCTAACTAAACCTAGGTAGGGGTCAAAAACGTCTAAGAAAAGTGGAGATAATATAAAGATAAAATGGATGAGTTAGCCATTAGGAACAGCAAAGAAAACATTCCATGTAAAAGGAACAATGCTAAGCTCCTCAGTCCTGAGAAACCACGGTCCATTTGTAATCTCTTAAAATAAGTTAAATCACTAGGTCTAAGCTGATTGGAGGTGAAAATGAAAAAGGTACGGGTTAGATCATAATTGCCTTTAATGTTAAGAAAGCACTTAATCCTGTTGGACTGAAGCCAAGAAATGCATAGGAAATGGATATAGCCAAGAAAATTTTAAGCAATGTTACAAAATCAGATTTACATTTTATTAAAAATCATGTAAGTTTATCTTGACTGAAAGAAAAAAAATATCAGTCACTGAGAAGCCGGAAATTCAGTAAAAAAAAAAAATCTAAATGTACTTTGAAAGATCATTAACTACAACATGAAGATGATGGACCCTCCTTGTGATAAAAGACAATTCAACAGGAAAGTTAATTTGGTGGTTTAAATTTTGGTTTGTATGAATTTAAAAGGCTGGCTATAAAGAACAAGTTAAAAGTAGAAATTGTCCCTCCAAACTTAATGCCAACAATTCTAGTGAAATTTAATAGAAGTCTAGCTCCATGCATTTTAGTAGAGCTAATAAGTGCATCTATAATCAAAAGGTGAAGAAGCTATGATTAGGGTGTGCAACACATTATAAACAACCCAAAGACCCATGACTCTCCATGATACTTAAATAAGAGAGGTGAAATCTTGACATTAACCAAAAATCCGTTAAGACACTTCTGCAAAACCACAATTGTCTGGCACAAATTTCCCCACATAATTAAAAAATTTAAGGGACTCTCTCAAACTCAAAAAAAGTAAAGAAGATTGCACAGAGACATTCCTCCTGATTAACTCCCTCTACCTACCCAAAACCTCCCAGGTGACTAGTGGCACCTTCTTCAGCAATATATTCAAGCTTTTCTCACTTTCAGCCAACTGAAGCCCACTTCTTGAACCAACTCCAAATCCAAACCCTTTCCAGTCTTTCCTCTGGAGCCATAATCTGCCTTCCATGACAGCCCTCAAGACACCAGTCCCCCTACACCATTACAAATCTCTACTGAGGGCCCAAAGAGAAAGAAAACATTCACTCAGCCAACACTGCCTCAAACTATAATCTTTCCACACCTTCTCCGACTTGTTAAAATGAGAAGTCTCACTACATACAATTCAAAGTCTCAGAAAAATGATAAATCACTGCCATTAACTTCAGAGTTGCCTACTGTTACACTGTCTGTAAATTTATTTATTTTATTTTTACATTTTGTCTGTAAAGTTATCAAAGACAGTAGTAGGTGGTTTTAAATACATACCCCAGGAATAGTTAGTTAACATCTGAAGTACCCTCATCAAGAATACACATCTAGGGTAATTAGCATCTGAAAGTCTCTAATCAAGTCTAAAATCAGAGGTGCTTCCTTAAGCTCTTAGCAAAACAGAAGTTGGAAATGGGCTTCTAATTGCTGAAAAGAGTAATGTTAGTATAGCGCTGAATTAAGGAGTAGTCACCATGGCTTTAATCACAGGTGTGATTTTTCTCTAGCAGTATTAAGCTGCTTGCCAGGCAAGCAGGAAGAGGAGAGCTGGACTTCACCTAGCCATTAAAGAAAGAGACGGGGGAAAAGAGAATCAGGGGTATTTGCAAGGGACTGACAATGATGAGCCATGGACTCCAAATTGAGTAAGGAAGGATCTGAGGCCAGGAAGGGGGTGTTTATTATGAGAAAGTAGAAGGGTTAGTGGATCAAAGATTTCAAAGTTAAAGAATTGCTAGTGTGGGAGATAAACTAGAATATAAGGCAGATAAACTAGAATATAAGGAGAATGAAATACCTGAAGTCAAGATTTCTGAGGTGCTCTAGTTATTGGTGATGACAAATTTTACAGTGTATAATAAAAGAATTGGGCCACACTATGGAATGTGCTGGTAAATTAGCTAAAATTCTGTTATCACTTAAGTAATTACTATGATTGTGACAGTCTTCTCTTCATAGAAAACTGCATACAGAGCATATTAAAATACTGAACCCAAAAATTCAAACAGAAACCATGATATACCATACTCTTATGTGTATCAGTTTAAACCTATTAGACTTAGCACATGTGCTCTAGAGACAAAGTGCCAGAGTTCAAATCCCAGCTCAAGTTATTTGCTGAGCACCTCCATTTACATACTGGCAAAATGGAGCTGTTATTGTACCTACCTCATAGGATTGCCAGAGTATTACATAATTCACTATATGTAAAAAGCTAAGATCAGTACAGGGCACATAGTAAACACTATATAAATGTTAGCTTGTATTACTGAGTTTAAGACTGCTACTTTCATGGTAAAATTCTACCAAAAATTAAAGAAATTAAAGTAATGAATTGATTGTGAGATAAGGCATTTGCTTGATGCACCCATTTAGTAAATGTAATATCTCTTATTAACTAGCTTGGTTTATAAGTTATACTTGTTGCACTAAAACATTTCAACATGGCAGAACAGCCTTTTTTAAACCTAAAAGGAAGGTAAATATATAGCTCAATAGACTAAAAAGAAATATAACCTGCAATGACTGGTGGTGATACTTGAGTTGTCTGTCCTGTAACTGCTTTACTATTAATTGGTTTTGCAAAGATCAGCTTCGTGATCACTGGACCAGAAGTTGGTGTTCGAGGCTTCTTAGCAATCTGAAATATATAAATAACTATGAAGACCATTTGTTTCTATAAAACACCTATTCAATCAAAATTAGACAAGATTGATATACAGATGCACATGTGAAACCAGCTCACTTAACAAAATATATCTAAGCATTAATGTTAAAAATATTTAAAATGCAGTCATTCATCAACATATTAACATGAGCACATCCTTAAGCCAATATATAGTAATACTTTGCATTTTCTTATAAATCTTTATTTTAGTCTCTGGGATATATGCCTAAGATGAAAGACAAACTAGTATTTTAAAATAATGTTTATGAATATTTATTTAACAATAAACATTGGATGATAATAAAACACTAAGGCACAGCAATATTTTCAAAATAAAAAATTATTCAATAATAAAAAGATGGAGTAGATTAAGAAAGTGCAAATAATGAAGCCACCTGTAAATGTATTTACAATGGCCCCTGAAAGCAAGATATAAGTATACATTAAAGACAGGCTTATGATTAGATCTTCAGCTTTAGGTCTATCTAGCAGGGGAGGATAAACAAAAAACTCAACAAGTCAATGCCTTAGATATAACAAGACAAGTTTGACAAACAAAAACTATTCTGAAGGCAAAGCCTCTGAAATATTACTAAGATACTGTTCACTAGACTATAAATTTCTTGAAGAGAACGTCTATGTTTTACTCATCTCTGATTTTAGGTTATATATTGGCATACTGTTGACCTGAACTAAATTTTCCACAAGTCAAGGAAGGTACAGTTACCAATATTTTTATATTGAAATTATCAATGTATGAAAAGACACAGATTTTTCTAAAAGTTGAAGCAGAAATTTAGCTATGATTTTTTTATCACAGGAAGTATCTACATTTTTATCTTTTGGCAAAAACTGAAGCATTGGAAGTACTATTTATTATTGGAAATACTGACTCAAAATAAATAAACATGACCAACCTGAATGACAGAAATAAACCAGAAGGTTTAACAGATCATAGAATTACATAAATATCAGCTTTGTACTCAAATTATAAACTAAATTAACACATTTTCTTACAGACTATATTATTTTCTTATACTCAACATATTACCAACAAAAAACATACATGAAATACAAATCACTTTTAAACAAAACAAGATCTATTACTATATTTAAAAATACAGTTTGCAAGACTCTGATAAATCTAAATAACCCATAATTGTACTTTAAAAAAACAGTAGAATTTGGGAGATACAAAGGTAATATATTTTTCAACTGTGTTTGTAGGCCTAAAAAACTCTAAAGTAAGTTAGAATATGTCATCTATTGATTTAGTATTAATAATCTCAAGAGGTAGAAGTATTGATGTTCTTAGAAATCCATGTCTTGCAATAAATAATCTTAGCTATAAAGATTAGGAGCCTAAAGTATTTGTCCATTTTTAACTAATTTTTCACAATCATATCACTATATGAATACTCACCAATCAGGAAAAAAATGTAAATAACACAAACAAAAGCACACTTATTACTCAAATGAACAATATCAACTTCCCCTTGTGGTTATGTTTCTTTAGTGGAGCATTGCTAAAAATACCAATTTCCAGTTCCGTTAAGGAAGCTTGATTTTTGCATAATGGATTCTAAACTAAAAATTACTTTATTAAGTAAAGCAAAGCATAAAGCATCATTTTTAACAAACTAATCAGATTAAAACAAAAATTAATTTTGAAAGGAAATTTACAAAATAAGATAGGCGCAAATATGTGATCAAATAATACACGCAGTTTACTTTTGGCACTGTGTTGTATAGATTCAGGAACTAGTAAGGAGTTATGCTGTTCAGACTGCTAGTTATCTATTACTCTTGTATACTTAAACACAAGAAACATGGGAAAGTGTTTAGACCTCTAATTAAGTATAACTATACCTCTTTGTTACTGCCTCTGGCTTCCACTCTCACCTTTCCTTCATTTTTCAAGATGGGTATCATTCTTCCACCCTTACCTGCTCTCCATACCCTAACAATTTCAGTACTTTTATTAAACTTAAGACAATGCTGAAGACTGTCTAGAAAGAGAACCAGAGAATCATATACACTATGTAATACTAGACCAAATATTCTGCTGCTTAAAAAGGAAACTTAGATGTGTAGCTGTCTGGTTTTTTTTTTCTGTGCTTTAGAGATTTGAAGATTATTTTTGAGTTGGAAAGATTTGCGTTGCCTAAAAACAACTGGACAAGCGGAACAATATTCTAAATGCAGTTTCTTTTGTTTTTTTGGTTTTTAAAAAATAGAAGTACCTTTTTAATAGAATTAGGTTTTATAAAAGTAACAACAATAAAAGAAGTTAGAAGAATTAGACCCCAGTCTTTGCTTTTATTGTCAATACTTAGGGGATTATAGTAGAAAACTAGTAGATACAAGCAACCTAGTCATTGATACATTGCTCTTGTAAATGAAAAGCATGACATTCTGATATACATTATCAGTTTCTTGTGAACATGATTATGATACACATCCCCAAAGCCAGGTAAGCTCTGGTAAAGCAATAAAAACAAGTTTCAAAACTGATTTGAAAAAACAGGTTGGGGACAAGATGCTTGATGGTGATAGAACCTCTCATTCAAGAGATCCTCATCAAGAGAAGTAAAAAGAAGCCAGAGATAAGTGAGAGGTGACAATGAAGAAAGAAAACAGCACTAAATGTTTAAGAGTGGTCCAAGGAACATGGGCAAATTACAAGGTTTGAGAAATCTCACAAAATTCTTAAATAAAAAGCCCATGAAATCTAAGTTTCTAGTTATACTGCCAACATAATAATCAAAATGTTATTTCTAGCATCAGCAGAGAGTGGATAGTTCTCCAAACTTTCTTCTTTACATATCTGTTTAGTTCTCTTAACTCATGCCTCCTCCTTTTTTCTAAAAGGCAACTTTCAAAAAAGGAATGCACTTAACTTCACCTGGTCATTAAGTGTGTCACTGTATTTCTTAGAGCAATGGTGACCAAGGCCTATCTGTGCATGAAAAACTGGGAATTACTTAATATATGTTCTGTTAACCCTCTATCTTAAGGTCCTACTCATACTAATAACAGAATCCTCAAAGTTTTGAGAACTGTATCACATACTATCTTTTACTATGTATTTCATCATGATGAATAGCCATCCTCCAGCTATAGCCAAAAACTCAAAGATAAGTAACCTATCCAAAGTTCTACAGGTGGTAGGGTAGGGTAGCACAGTGGTGACTCAAATCCAGTTGGCCCAACTCTAAAGCCTACGTGTTAGCTTCCATCACATCGTACTGCCTCTTCCACATTGCAAACGTGAGTAATGGCAACAGTAAACTGCAAAGAGGAGGCACACACTGGCCATTATGTACTGGCTCCAAGGGTTTCTCAGAGCAGCAAGTTTTTTTGGCCATCTGTTAACTGAAAAAAATATGTCTGCATGATTTTATGACAGCCCAGCAGCAGCTCTGTCATCTTTATGCCAGCAGAGCATTCATATAATCAAACTCCTACTAAGAATAAAATGCATTTAAACATGAGTAAAAAGCTATAAATACACCAATTTGGAATTTAACCAAAATTAAGTTTCCTCTAAGTTCTCTAGCAAAAATTTTCAAAGCATTAGACATATCAAACCTTACAAAAACCATACAATTACTAAAAGCAACATTCAAAAGAATTCAATAACAACTATGCATTTAATCACCCTACAAACACAACTATGAATCAATTTAACTTTTAACATGCATTTTAATTAATAAGCCCCCTATTTTTTTTACCTGTACTGTTTTTAACTGTTGGGTCTGTAACACAGAGGGCTGAGTTGTAGTATTAATCAGTTGATTTCCTGGGGTCAATGCTGAGA
Source organism: Smutsia gigantea (assembly GCA_032199065.1). Lineage (NCBI taxonomy): Eukaryota > Metazoa > Chordata > Mammalia > Pholidota > Manidae > Smutsia > Smutsia gigantea. Next base: position 56,478 of record JAVSCE010009240.1, read on the forward strand.
CACCAATGACAGGTTTCACCTCTGGCCTCCCTCCAATGGTAACTACTTTAATTTGCTGCGGTGGTAACTTAGCATCTCCTGACTGGGCCTGAGTTGTAACTTTCTGAGCCTGGGGTAGTTGGCTATGGGGTAGTGCTAAAACAATTGGTGAACCAGACTTGCCCAAAGTTGTTAAAATTAACTTCTGTCCATCTGGTTTAAGGGTCTGATTGCCAAGTTTAAGATCAGATGTCTGTGATACTTTGTTTAAAATAATCTGATTGGCTGATATAGTCACAGGAGTCTGAGCACCAAGTTTTTGAAGGCCACTTGGAAAAGCTGGTTTCACTGTGGTATTAGAATCTGCTTTAGTAATTGTGGTATTCACTGCAACTTGGTTAGTGTGGTTACTGTACACTGTGATTGGTTCCGTGGAAATGGGCGTGGCTGTAGAGTCACCAGTAGAATTTATGTTGACAATTTCTTCCAGTTCTGTCTCCATGGGAATTGGGGATGAAACAATAACAGCCTCAATACTATCATCATCCACTAAAGTTATACCAGTGTCCATTATCTCCTCTGGAAGCAAACTATTCACCTCAGCTGGCACCACCTCCATGATCGCTCTCCTGCTAGAAAGTTGATCAGGCGCTGCAATAAAAATTGAAAAATGAGTACATTACTAGGTTCCAAAATAGATTTCAGAAAAGATAAAAATTATTCCAGAAAAATGCAAATGCCAAAATAGTTAATTTTTTATGGATATATAGTTGAATGAAGGATATTCCTGATGGGTATTTGGGTTAAACCACTTTAACACATCCTCAATCTTCAAGAACCTGGTAAGTCTGTCATATAGGACACATAACTAGAAGCAAACCTTCTCATTCACCATGCCTAACCCAAAAGTATACTGCAGTCAGGCAACAGTAAGTCATATAATTACAGGAAACTCCTTTCCAAGGCATGCTCTTGAACCTTTTAAATCTTTGACATGTCTGATCATCTTACTTCTTACCAGTTGTTTTTTTTTTCCTTATTGACAGACTTGAAAACTGAGGATTTACACAAGGAAATGAATATTTAAATATAAACAGACATTGGAAAATATCTTCAAATCTTCAGTGAGCTAAGTCTCAAATGAGGGTACTTTACATTTATAAAAATCCATTAAATACTCAATGTTAAAGGAGTTTCTAGAGTAATCTACCTCATCAACTGCATATCAAATGGCTTATATGGCCCAAGTTTGATCAATCAACTTCATATCAAAGAAACCTTCATTTGGAAAGAAGATTCTCAAATCCTCCTCAGCCATTTAAAATATGAAAAAAGGGAACCATTTAGGAGTATACAGCCAATCCCCATAAAGAAAAAAATGGCAACAATAATAAAGCAGGTTATGAACAAATCAGAACTGTGATGCTTTTAGCCAAAGGTCATGTAGAACTTCCAGTAATTTGCAATTCCCAGGTGACCAATAAAGGAGTCAATACCATTATCTTCACATATTAAAGAGAGTACATCATTCTCATGACTGACTAAATAGCAGTAAGGTACTTGCCCACAGAACATCAAAGATCCATAGGAACCTAATCAGCAATTCTTTCTTCCCTTCTTAAAAACATAATGCAATACTCATTCCAAGATTAAGAGTAACAGACTGAGTAGCAGATTATAATTGTTAGCACTGACAAATACTAATATTGCCCAAATTACTCATCACTATTGAGTGCTTA
>JAVSCE010009241.1:0-24161 GCA_032199065.1 Smutsia gigantea
ATGCTGGCTTCATAGAATGAGTTTGGAAGTATTCCCTCCTCTTCAATTTTTTGGAAAACTTTAAGGAGAATGGGTATTATTTCTTCTCTATATGTCTGGTAGAATTCAGAGGTGAATCCATCAGGCCCAGGGGTTTTGTTCTTGGGTAGTTTTTTGATTGCCAATTCGATTTCGTCGCTGGTGATTGGTCTGTTTAGTTTTTCTGTTTCTTGCTTGGTCAGTCTTGGAAGGTTGTATTTTTCTAAGAAGTTGTACATTTCTTCTAGATTTTCCAGCTTGTTAGCATATAGATTCTCATAATATTCTCTTATAATTCTTTGTATTTCTGTGGGATCCGTCGTGATTTTTCCTTTCTCATTTCTGATTCTGTTTATGTATGTAGATTCTCTTTTTCTCTTAATGAGTCTGGCTAGGGGTTTATCTATTTTGTTTATTTTTTCAAAGAACCAGCTCTTGGTTTTATTGATTTTTTCTATTCTTTTATTCTTCTCAATTTTATTTATTTCTTCTCAAATCTTTTATTATGTCCCTCCTTCTGGTGACTTTGGGCCTCATTTGTTCTTCTTTTTCCAATTTCAGTAATTGTGTCTTTAGACTATTCATTTGGGAATGTTCTTCCTTCTTTAAATAGGCCTGATTGCAATATACTTTCCTCTTAGAACTGCCTTTGCTGCGTCCCACAGAAGTTGTGGCTTTGTGTTGTTGTTGTCATTAGTCTCCATATATTTTTTTTTTTTTTTTTTGATTTGGTCGTTAACCCATTGATTAATTAGGAGAGTGTTGTTAAGTCTCCATGTATTTGTGAGCTTTTTTGATTTCTTTCTAAAATTTATTTCTAGTTTTATACCTTGGTGATCTGAGGCGTTGCTTGGTAGGATTTCAATATTTTTGAAATTACTGAGGTTCTTTTTGTGGCCTAGTATGTGGTCTATTCTGGAAAATGTTCCATGTGCACTTGAGAAGAATGTGTATCCTGTTGCTTTTGGTGTAGAGTTCTGTAGATGTCTGTTAGGTCCATCTGTTCTAGTGTGTTGTTCAGTGCCGCTGTGTCTTTACTTATTTTCTGTCTGGTTGATCTGTCCTCTGGAGTGAGTGGTGTGTTGAAGTCTCCTAAGATGAATGCATTGCTGTCTATTTCCTCTAATTCTGTTAGTATTTGTCTCACATATGCTGGCGCTCCTGTGTTGGGTGCATATACATTTATAATGGTTATATCTTCTTGTTGGACTGACCCCTTTATCATTATGTAATGTCCTTCTTTATCTTTTGCTACTTTCTTCGTTTTGAAGTCTATTTTGTCTGATACAAGTACTGCAGCACCTGCTTTTTTCTCTTTGTTGTTTGCATGAAATATCTTTTTCCATCCCTTCACTTTTAGTCTGTGTATCTTTGGATTTGAGGTGAGTTTCTTGTAGGCAGCATATAGATGGGTCTTGCTTTTTTATCCATTCTGTTACTCTGTGTCTTTTGATTGGTGCATTCAGTCCATTTACATTTAGGGTGATTATTTTTTAGGTATGTACTTATTGCCATTGCTGGCTTTAGATTCGTGGTTACCAAGGGTTCAAGGGTTGCTTCTTTACTATCTAACAATCTAACTTAACTTTCTTGTTAAGTTATTGTAAACACAGTCTGATGTTTCTTTCTTTCTCTCCCTTCTTATTCCTCCTCCTCCATTCTTTCTATAACAGGTGTTTTATTCTTTGACATTAATTAGTGTTTGGATGGTCTGCTTTCTTTGCTATGATTTTTTTTTTCCTCTGGTGACATCTTTTTAGCCTTAGGTGTGCCTCCATCTAGAGCAGTCCATTTAAAATATCCTGTAGTGGTGGTTTTTGAGAGGCAAACTCTCTTAACTTTCGTTTATCTGGAAATTGTTTAATCCCTCCATCATATTTAAATGATAATTGTGCTGGATACAATATTCTTGGTTAGAGGCCCTTCTGTTTCATTACGTTAAATATATCATGCCATTCTCTTCTGGCCTGTAAGGTTTCTTTTGAGAAGTCTGATGATAGTCTGATGGGTTTTCCTTTGTAGGTGATCTTTTTTCTCTCTCTAGCTGCCTTTGATACCCTGTCTTTATCTTTGATCTTTGCCATCTTAATTATTATGTGTCTTGGTGTTGTCTTCCTTGGGTCCCTTGTGTTGGGAGATCAATGAGCTTCGGTGGACTGCGAGACTACTTCCTTCCCCAGCGAGGGAAAGTTTTCAGCAATTATTTCTTCAAAGACACTTTCTATCCCTTTTTCTCTCTCTTCCTCTGGTACTCCTATAATGCGAATATTGTTCCGTTTGGATTGGTCACACAGTTCTCTTAATATTCTTTCATTCCTAGAAATCCTTTTATCTCTCTCTGCCTCAGCTGCTCTGTACTCCTGTTCTCTGTTTTCTATTCCATAACAGTCTCTCGCATCTCATCCATTCTGCTGTTAAGCCCGTCGATCGCTTGTCTGATTTCCGTATTGTCTTTCCTCAGTTCCCTCACTTCCTCCCTCAGCTCTTGCACATTTCTCTGTAGGTCCATCAGCATGGTTATGACTTTTATTCTAAATTCTTTTTCAGGGAGGTTGTGCATTTCCATCCCTTCAGACTCCCTCTCTGGGGTTGTCTGGTTGATTTTAGTCTGAACCATATTCCTCTGTCTTTTCATGGCTGTATAATTTGGTCACTGATAGTTGCCACGTATGTCAGCTGGGCTCTTTAAGACTTTAAAAAGAGAAGAGAAAAAAAGAAAAAAAAGAAAGAAAGAAAAAAAGAAAAAAAGAAAGAAAAGAAAAAACAAAAAGAAAACAAAAAACAAAACAAAACAAAACAAAACAAAAAAGCCCACCGGACGTAGATTCTGTGGGAATGCTCTAGGTGGCGCTATTGCCCCACTATTCCACAGCTGTGACTGTGTGGCTCCGCATGGCCCTTTATCGCTCTGGCAGGGGTGGGAACGAATAGGAGGCTGTTGATCTCAGTGAGAAGTGTTAAGTATGGCTACGCTTCCTCAGTCGCCAGCTAAGGCGTCTGAAACTCCCAGGACTCCCAGCCTGCTGGGCTGAGTGTGCTGGGGCGATCCGGCTCCTCCGCTGGGCTCCTGTCTCTTTAAGACTGCTGAAGAAAGCGCGCGCTTTTTTTTTCCTTCCCGGAGCCGGCTGCAAACCCCCTGGCGCGTTCCCCACTCAGATCCTGCCCCTCTGCCTCTCCAATCTCCGCTGCACTGCGCGATGTGGGTCAGCGCTCCCCGCGCAGATCCCCGGGGCTGGCTACTTCGCGGGGTGCACTTCCACTCCCTCCCGGCTCTGAGTCCTCTCCTCCCGCCGGTGCGCTGGGGTGGGGGAGGGCTCGGGTCCCGCCGGGTCGCGGCTCCGTATCTTACCCGCCTCTTGGGGTGCCGAGTGCTCTTGGGTGTAGCTGCACGCTGTGCGCTTTCCTGTGTATTCTCGTCTCTCTTTTAGGAATAGATGTATTTTCTGTGTTTTCGTAGATAAATATAGTGTTGGGAGGAGATTTCTGCCGCCCTGCTCACACCACCATCTTCCCGGAAGTTCCGCTGTTTAAATTTTAAACACATCTCTCAAGTGGTCAGATGAAGCTCTGATTCTTTGACTTTACAATCATTGTGCTGTCCTTGTGCATTTTGAGACTACTGTTCAGATCTGAACTCAGGGACACACAGAGCTGAGGACTGGAGACAAACTGAGCCCAAAGCAAGCTCAAATGATTCTTAACCATCATCAGTTAAGCTTGCAAAACACACGTGGATGAGGCCATGTTTACACAGACTAAATATTTATTTGTGTTTGTGTGTGCCCATGTGGGCACGGGTGTGCGCGCCTTCCTCCCTGCTCCCCGACCCCCCGGTGTGCTGAGTCCCAAACTGTAGATTTTCCTCCACCACTCTGATAGCCGAAGTCAGCCTGGTCCCAGCTCACTTTCCAGTTTGTGGCCGGTGGACACTGCTGTGAGATGTCCTTTCAGACCTGCATTTCTATTGCTCTGATTAAATGAACAAAGAGCTTACCTTCATCGTAAGTAACTACCTGAATTTTGGGTTTCTGACTTTCCCATGGCATTTTGCTGCAAAGGGATCCATTTGCATGGGCAGCATCCAGTCCAGCCACGCAGCTACCCTGGGCTCTGGGCTACTGGGAGTTTCAGTACTGTAATGGAGCAGCAGGACGGGCAGAGCATCACTGTGGCCACTTGAGGGGCACCAGTGAGGCGACGGTGAGACAGCCATTCAAGGCTCTGGCTGGGTGGGTCCCCACTCTGCTCAGGCAGCCCCGGGGGTGGCGTGGGGGATAAAGCCTGTTCCCACTTCAGTAAAGAAGGTCAGGAAGCATTATTTCAGTGGTTGAAAAATGTAGCAGCTTTGGTTGTCATTAAATGAACCTTATAGGTTGGCAGCAATTTCTAAAGGTTGCTCAGTTTACCCAGATATTGTCTGTCAGTCAGTCATGGTGTGTCTGTATGTTCAACTTACCTGTTTGCGAATTTAGTAGAATGTGGCCTAAGGAGTTAATTGTGTATATTTGCCCATTGGGAGGGTATATCTGTGACATTTTAAACAGAAAGGTTGGGAACCTGAACATGTTCTTTGTTTTTATTACTATTTAATTGAAGTATAGTTGATATACAATATTATATTGGTTTCACGTATACAACATAGTGACTGGATAGTTAACTGCATTATTAAATGCTCACCCTAGCTAGTGTAGTTACTGTCAACACACTGATGTTATAGAATTGCTGACTATATTGTCTATGCTGTACTTTCATCCCCGTGACTAATGTACATTATGACTGAGATTTTGTACCTCTTTATCCCCTTCACTCAGTTCACCTATCCACCCCCACCCGTCCCCCGTGGTAACTACCAGTCCCTTCTCGGGGTCTGTGAGTCTATTTCTGTTTTGTTCATTTGTTCTGTTTTGTTCTTTTAGGTTCCACAAATAAGTGAAATCATAATGGTATTTGTCTTTCTCTGTGTGGCTTATTTCACCAAGCATAATACCCTCCAGCTCCATCCATGTTGTTGCAAATGGTAGGATTTGTTTCCTTCTTATGGCTGAGTAATAGTCCATTGTGTATGTGTACCACATCTTCTTTTTCCATTCATCTACTGATGGACACTTTGGTTGCTTCCATATCTTGGCAATTGTAAACAGTGCTGCAATGAACATAGGGGTGCATGTGTCTTTTTGAATCAGGGCTTTTTTTTCTTTGGGTAAATTCCTAGAAGGGGAAGAAGTACTGGGTCATATGGTATTTCTCTTTTTAGTTTTCTGAGGGAACTCCATCCTGCTTTCCACAGTGGCTGCACCAATTATTCCCACCAACAGTGCACTGACATGAATTATGGTTATGGTTCAAGAAAATGAAGGGAACCTAATCATTTTCTTGAACCATAATTTATGTTAGTGCTTCTATCAGGGAGAAGCTAGAAGCAGGTGAAAGTTAGAGGGACTTTATTGTCTCTTCATAGCTTTGTAGGTGGCAGAGAAGATAGCACACAGGAATGTTTGCTCCCATGGGGCAGGACAACTCTAATCCAGTGAGTCAGTCCCTGTAATGGAGTGGCCTAGCCCAGGAATATGACTGAAATTGGTACCCCTAATGGATGGCAGTCAGTATCTTGAGACTTCTGTGATGGCTTCATGTCTATAATGTTTACTTGTTGTTGGCTTTAAGGGTTTAAATATAAGGGGTCTGTCTGCGTAAGAGCTGAGTCCTGTATGATTTGGGATAAGCCAACTGGTTACAGAACTTAACTCAACCTCTAGGGGCGTCCTTGAGTTACCAGATGTGTGTGCTGGGAAAATAGACCCTGGTCTCTTGGGCCTCTGACAACAGAGTCTGAAGAAATCTCAGGCCATTTAAAAAATGTTCTTGCTCCAGAAAAATGTGTTTATAAATGTGTGTTCTGCAAAGGAGACTTTGGTATAGCCAGTGAAGGCCGCTGTGTTCCAGGGCCTTGGGCAGAGCGGCTGTGTGAGGTGAGCCTTAACTGAAAGCTGACACCCCCCAGCCAGGACGTCTGCAGCTCCTCTGGCGGTCTGGCGGAAAGCAGCCTTGTTTAGCGTCCTTTATTTTTTACTCATAGCCTCTTTTCCACTGGGCGATAGAAAAAACACCAAGTTGGGTTTTGCGTTATTTACTTTTTATGATCTGAATTAAACTCCATGCAGCGCTGCTTATGGACGGGAAGTGGCCGCTGATAAGCACAGCTGGGGAAGAGCTTTCCCTGCTCTGCTGTTCGGATACTTTGCTCACTTTGTCCCGGTACCTAGGATGCTGTGCAAAGGATCAGAGAAGTGAAAGGAAGTCTGAAGACCAGATACGCCTTTAAAATTTCTAGGCAAGTGTTTGAATTTGAATGGAGAATGCTGAATGATGTCATCCCAATCTTGCAACCCCAAAAGATTCTGAGGGAGGCTCCAGAACTCACAGCCTCTCCTTTACATGCCCACCTGCCCTGCTCTTTCAGCCCCATGTCAGTGTTCATTTGTCTCATCACCCAGCTAAAGAAACAAGGAAAATGAAAGGATTTGTGATTAGAATGTTGGATCTCAGATTGGGAGGGGACCAGAGAAGTCATTCCACCCACCATTCCATTCCTTTTTTCAGACTAATCTGAGCTCTATTCACCCCTATGGCACCTTGTGTCTTGTAAGTGATTGGCATTGGTCTATAGATAATGTGCAGGAAATATGTCTTTCTGCAAAAGACAACAGATTCTTCATGGCCAGGGATCCAAGCTCTCTGGACCTTTAAAAGCCATTCCATCTTTTAAAAGATAGGGACTGGCAAAAAATTAGAAATGAAACTGGAGTCCTTATTTTCTCTGCAGGGGACTTCTCTCCCCTGTACCTTAGTCCTGCTTCTGTTCATCTCGGGAGGCACGGAACTGTGTTAGATGGGAAACCCTCATCTATCTTCAGGGTTGATTTTGCCAAAACACAGGACTAGTGATTCACAATCCAGCTGTTAGACTTTGCTCTTTAGAGCATATCTCCTTTCCGTCACTTCTCTGTCACATATTTCCTAGGTATTTCATTATGATGTCTATTTAAAAATGAAACCTAATGCATGTAAATGAACAGATAAAGACACCATTGACCACTAGGACCAGAATAATCCACTAACAGGTGGGGATCCCTCCCTATACAAGCTGCAATGTTCTCTTTCTCAGGCTTTCTGAAATTCCCTAACTAATCAAACTATCCTCTTTCCTTCCTCATCCACTGTCTCTTTTATAGGTACTGAGAGATATACTGAGATATACATCACTTCTTCAGAATCAAATTTACTTTCTTTTTGGCTAAGCAACTTCCGTTAAGGTTAGGTCAGTTGAGCAATTTAGGTAATTTTCCCTAAATATTTTTTGCTTGTTTGTTTAGAAGATCATCTTCCATAGAAGTGTTATTTTTATTTAATTCCATTTCACATCTGTTACATGGCATATTTTGAATTATATGGTTATAATTCACTCCCTTAAAATCAAAAGCTCCTTTGATCTTCATTTTGCTGATGGAAAGCTTTCTCAAATGTGTCTTGCACATTCTCGCCTTCTTAAATAGAATAAAACAGACTTCATATTTTTTGGTAATGCAAGGCTGTTATGATGGACTTCAGCCAGAACCTGTGCTGAAATGTAATTTCTAGTGTTTTTGCCCTGCCACAGATGTCCCCAGGTTGCGGTGCCTTTTCACCCTGCCCTTATATGGGCTTTTTCCCCCTCCTCCCCTGATATATTAAGTGGTTAGCTAATACATAGCAGCTTTCCTGCCTCTTTATAGTTTACTGTATGTTGTGTGTTTCGATTGAGAAACAAGGTAAATTGTTAGGATAGGTATAAACTAAGTAAATAGGTGTGAAGGAGGGCCTGCTTTCCTCACCCAAATTTAATGGAATTATATTAGATTTTCTCTCAGATTTTTCCAGGCCATATTTTCTAGGCTTCTTCTGAATAAAGTATATTAGTATCTGAGTAAGGTACACTTTTGCATAGAGGTCAAGTTAAGGAACTTCTGGAGCTAGGTTGCCTGGGTTTTAAATACTGTGAATTTGGGCAAATTACTTAACAGTTCTCTGCTTCACCTTCCTTACCTCTAATGAGGGAATGACAATAATACTTCCCATTTCATAGGATTGTTATGAAGATAAGACAAGCTAGTATGTGTCAAGTACTTAGCACATTTGGGGATTTAAAATTCTATGAATTAATCACTTGGAATTCAGAAACCAGATGATTACCTTTGTAGGATAATCTATGACAACTCTCCTAATCTACAAAGTCATTGAATTACAGCACCCGTTGTAGAACAAAATTTAACCATCCATCCTCTATATTGTTGGCCAGGGAGTATGTGCTTGAAATTGCAGTTTGCTGTACTGGAGCCATGGCTGCATCACCAGGACAGTAGAATCTAGAACTCCTTCCAGCAGCCAATGGAAAGTTGGGGGTTCAGAAATATGCTGGGACACATGACATATGACAGGAAGCCAGAGGCTTTGCAGCCGGCAGCCTGGGTGAGAAGCCAGGCCTTGGGATTGTGTACAGAACTGCACACTTCATTAAATCATAGCCTCCTCGCTCCCTGCATCTGTGCTGGACAGAGAGGGCTACTCTCTGGGGCACAAGGCCCCGGCTGGGCCTGCAAGCTGTAGACAGTCTGGCAGGGGAGACATACTTTAGAAAAATCACATTACTAAGAGACCCAAAAGGAAACACGATCAAGGAGTGGGAGCACAGAACAGAATTCGATTCTAACTGGGTCACTTGGAGGAGGAGATAATTATGCTGTTTTGAAATATCAGTTGAAGTTAGATGGTTGAGCAAGGGTGAGATAAAATCAAGAACTATTTGGCAGGTAAAACTGGTAGTGGCTGTCACTGCCAACTGTAGTAGTGAGGAGGGGAGACTGTCAGGCAAATTTCCAGGTTTCCGTGAGATTTGGAGTAAATGGGGAGAGAGAACTACCCCATAGGCAACGTGTGGATTCTAGGAGGTGATGTAGGGGACAGGCCAGGCACGTGGTAGGATCTCAATAAATGCTAGGCCTTCCTTTCTCCTTGGGGGTGTGAATCAGTTCTACGTTTTTTACTGTTTGTAAATAAAATGAAGACACGCGGGTTTATGAAATGGCCAAGTTTTCTGTTGAAATTTGTCTGGACTGCAGCTGAGCTGTTGGGCCAATAAAACAAGGCTGTGCTGAGGCAGATCATAGCGGTGTATTAGCTGAGCTAAGCCCTCTCTTCTAAGTGACCACGCTGGCTGACTGGCCAGTCCATTCACATGAGGAGGCTGGAGGGGAACGGTGAGAAGCAGACACTCTATCTGAAGATGCAACCTCTTTTGACTTTTGTGTAAGAGTTGCAAGCAGAGGCTTTGGTTTGTCCAGCACAATCCTCTCTCCCTCAGAGTTCCTTTGCCTGCCCATTATCAGATTTAGGGGGTTCTTGACTACCCCCAAGACTACGTTTAGGGCCCCAACTCCTCTGAAAGCTCTGGTCTCCCTCCCCAATCATGGCCATTCTTTGGGGGCAGGAAAACTGCTCTGTTTGCTCTGTCTCTGCTTCTTGCAGATTCCAGTGCTGGGAGCCTCCCTTCACACTCCCCAGATCTCTTTCAGTGGTGGGGGTGTCAGTGTTCCCTCTCACGCCTCCTCTCTTGGCATTGCAGCCTCTGGAATTCCAGGGACAAGGAAGTGGAATTGCCTGATGGTCCCTCTGGTTTGTGCCCCCTAGCCTGCCCAGAGCTAACAGACCTGCTGTGCAAGTGGGAGAGACTTTCTAACTCAGACAAGCAGGCTGGTCACATTCGCGGGTGCTAGGCTGGTGGTGGGGGGTGGTGCCCAGCCCTCTGGCTCTGACACTGCCTCTTGGGATGCAGGCGAGTCTGGGTGAGAGAGGGAAACTCAATCACAGTGCAGGAGAGGGAGGAGGCTTTTAGTCAAAGTGCCAGTCAGCCGGGGCCAGCTGATACCATCGCCCACCTGGTCTGGTTACATCTCCCCGCCTCCCTGGAGTGCTAATGAGAAGCCAACAGTGGACACCAGAGAAGGCTGTATGCGTGAGAGGGAGGGGCACCTGGGAGCAGAGGGAGTGAGCCAGGAGAAGAGGATCAGCAGCGTCTCTAGCCAGAACATTGGTCATTTTGCCTCAAATCATGCTCTTAAACAGAGATGGTGAGTGCCTTCTTCACGGGGAAGTGGGTGCTTGAGAACAAAGCAGCCTCTTTCAAAACAAAGTTCTGCTTCTTCCAGGACAGATCGTGCCGACTTTTGTGGCATCCCACCCTTCTCACCTGCACCAATTCTTGCTGCCTTTTGGCTGCAGTTGCTAGAATGTGTGCGGGACCTTCTCTTTCCTTCAATGAGTAGTTGACCACAGAGGGCATCTCATAGTCAAGCCCGGGACACAGACAGCATGCCAACGCCATTGCAAACCCTTCTCCATGGTGGCAACAGACATGAGGGCCATTATAGAATTCAGTTTAATTCTTTGTTCATCAATGTGACACTAAAGCAAAATGCCTCTTACTGTCCGTGGTGTCATCTTTCCCAAGAAAGGAGGCTTTCTTTTTTTTAAGTGGCATATTTTCTCCAGGCCTGGTGCTAATGAAATGCTTTGCATGTATTATCTGTTCATCCTCCCAGTAATCCTACCAGATAGGCATTGCTTCTCATCCCCTATTTTGCATATAAGGGGGCTGAAGTCTGTCTGATGAAGTTCCAGGCATAAGCTTGGCGATGCGGTAACTGAGGAGTGAGAAAACCAAAGCTCTCCAACTCCCAGGCCTTTTGACACAACAGGGAAGCGTGTTACACCCACAACTTACCACTGCTTCTCTGTTTTCACTCATCTTATTGACAGAGCTCTGCCGTCCACTAGGGCTGGGGACAAAAATGGCTAAGACAAGGACTGTGTGCTGGAGGGAGGTAGCATCTGGCAGGTTGCTGAACCCAGTGCTACCACAGAGGAAAGCCTAGGGCTGGCGGCATTCTGAGTGCCCAGGAAGGTGAGTCAGGGAGGTTTCAAGGAACCTTCTAGAGAGAAGGCCCAGCAGGGCCAGGGGTCTGCATGGCGTGCCTGGGTGGGCTGCTTGAGCCAAATGGGGAAGGGTTCCATTTGCCAGGGGACGGGTTTGAACTTTAATGAGGGCTCAGTGGGGTTTTAGGTTTGAAAAATGACTGATCAGATCAGTGTTTTAAGAAAAGTTTTGCAGCTTACCTTGCTAGGTAGGCTCTTTTATTGCTAGACTGTCTACGGAAGCCCTTATCTCCAATCTTAATCTGTTCCCAGGTAGTTTTTTTTTCCCTTGACCTCTAAGTTGGCTGTTTCCTCTAAAGGCAAGGGAGATCTCCTGGTAGCTCAAAGGTCCTCGTGGGGGATGCTTGCTCTGCAGAGAAACAGCCGGGTGCAGCCATCAGGCTGTCTAGACTGCGGGTCTGATGAAGCACAGATGTTTCTGAAGACTTCTGGATGAGGTCTGACCTACGTTGCTTTTCATTTTTGATCACTATTAAGAAAATGCTTCCTACATGTCTAGTTCAGGCCCTGGAAAAAGTTGGGGGTGAAATCTCAAGGCCATGCCTGGGGACTTGTCCATGCAGTTTCTTCTAGACGAACTGTGATAATTATGTACGGAGATCATTTGTAGAGCCTTGGAAATTTTCTTTTCCATATGTCCCCTTACATTTGGGAGCCACCAAAGCCCTGACTGGAAGTGAAAAATCTTAAAACATCATGTGCAATTTTAACAGTTGTTTTGAGTAATTTGTGTTGTCCCCTCGCTTGCCTCCCCAACCGTCAGCTCCGTGGGCTCTGAGTCAGTCTGCTCCTGAGTTTCTCAACCATGACACTGTTGGCATGCGGGGCCAGATGATTTTTGTCGCAGAGGTGCTGTCTTGTGCATGGTAGGAAGTCTAACAACACCCCTGGCCTTTGCCATCTCGATATGAGTAGCAGCTTCCCAGCCGTGATGACCAAAAATCTCTCCAGACATTGTCAAAGTTCCCAGGGGACAAAGTCCCTGGCTGAACCACTCATATCACCTATGTTCTAATCCCAGCATCTTTACTTTTGAGTTGCATGATCTTCAGCCAGTTGCGGAAACTCCAAAGAGTCCCAGTTTACTCACTTGAAAACTGATCATTGTGTCTACCTCTCAGGGCCGGTGTGAGGTAAGGCTTGCCAAATGCTGACCTTTTCACTCAGTTCTCAGAAAACCTGAGTCTGCCTTCCCCATGACCAACCCAATGTCCCATGGTATAGGAACCCTTCCCCCTGTTTATACAAGTCTGCATTCCCTCTGCAGCCTGTCCACACTGAAACTGTCAAACTGGTCTACGGAAAGGTGCGAAGGGGTGGACTCCTTCCTTCACTGGTAAATCATTTCCTGGGTGTATCTATTCTTTGTGTTTCCAGGGCTGAGCATCCCACTGGAAGCATGCTGCTTATGTAAGCTGTCCACTGGACCCGGGTATGGAGCAGGGTATGGTCCGAGTTGAACACTACGCGGCTGCCATCTCTCATTTTTCCTTGTTTATTTTCCATAGATTTGGTACTAGAAGTTTTTTGTTTTGGAGCCTCACTCTCTGTGTCCCTCTTTCCCTTCCTGGCTTGCCCAGTGCGCAAATAGTTAAGGGCATTCAGCCTGGCTGCCTCCCCAGTCCCTGTAGACCACACTGGAAGGATTGAATGAAACTGATAGTACTAACATTACATCGCTCAAATCCCCAAAGAAAGAGTAGCTGGGCAGACAGAAGGAATGACCCCGGAGAAAACAGCTGTCAAGGGCAGCTATTGGTTTATCTTTCATGGAGAGAAAGACATAATGAATTCTAAATTAAGAGAAACTAGAAGCAGAGTCGTTTATTGGCTTGGAAAGGCGGCCGCACAAGCTGGCACTTTACAAGGACTGGCTGCAGTCTCGCTTGCACTGAGTCCTGGGCCAACCTGTTGTCCTGGGCACGTTCGAGGGAGGGTGTCTGTGTGTCTTGCAGAAGGACACCATTTAGAGGCCAGGGAGTCTGCACGATGGGACCACAGACACTACCAGCTTAAATGTTTGTTGGATCGTGGGCCACACACAGATGGGGGCCCGTGTGTAGGCTGGGCTCATGCCCAGGGGGCCGTTTCACAGGGCCTGGCCCCAGAGGACATGCAGGCCTGATCTGACTCCTTCACCTCGGTTCTCCCCACCTCCAATCCTGCTGTGGGCTTACGTTTCTCCAGGAACAGGCACCTGCAGGGCTTTCTCAGGGAGGTTGTGCAACAGAGTACGAAGAGGCTGGACTTTGGAGGGAAACTGACCCCAGTTTGAAATGTGACTCATTTACCTTTTCAGTATGTGACCCTCAGCAGGTTACATCATCTCTTGGAGACTCAGTTTCTTAATCTTTAAAATGGGGGCAAACATAAAACTTGCCTGTGAGAGCTTTTGTAAGGATGAGACATGATGTATATCGAGTCTAACCTACTGTGTGGCTCAGAGCATTGACCCAGGGATGGAGGATGATATTTGCAAGCGAGGACAAAGACACAGTGCACGTAAGGAACTTGGACACTGTCACTGACCCAGGGCAGAGCACATGTGCTAATGTAAAAATTGTGCTCTTGCCCTTAGACTGCAGCTGCCAAACTTTAGGGCACAAAGGCACCAGGCAAATTGGCCTGTTTTGGTGAGAACAAGGAATCCCATCTCTAATGAGAGTATTAAATGCAATGGTATTAAATTATATTTAGTTTAATGGTATTAAATTAAGAATCCACCTTGGGTAATGAAAGGGTTAAGGAAAGTAAGTCTCAATGTTGGTTGAAAACCATTGTTTTGTCTCCAACAACTCTTCACTGCTGGCTTTTATGGTGCTTGGATCTGAAAGGCACTGGGGGGGCAGCAGTGAAGGCCAGTGTGTTGCCAGAGGCTCAGTGGAGGGAGCTGGTTGGACTTGAGAGTAGTTGGGGAGGAGAGTGGGATCCATGGGGTATGAGTTCGAAGCCTGCAGCTGGGCAGGAGGATCACTGTAGCCTGGCAGAAAGAATAAGAGCTTAGTAGCTACAGACTTTCTGGGGTCATGGAACTTGAACTCTGCTACTTGGAGGGCTGTGCATGACTTTGCTCCGTAACTTAACCTCTTTGAGCCTCAGTACTGTCATCTGCAAAATGGGAGAGCATTGCCTACGTCTTAGGACTGCTGAAAGAATTCCGTGAGGTTGCACCTGTTAAGCGGTTGGGAGAGTGCCTAGCTGGAAGCAGGCACAGTTAGAGCGAGTGAGGATCACAGCCACTCAGGATGCAGTTGATGCCTTGACATCGCCAAGCTGGCCACTTCACTGTGGGGCAAATGCAAGCACCTTATGTTGTTACTTATTTGGTCCTATGAAAGGGGTAGTAGGCTAAGGGCTCTCTGGTACATGGTACTCCAGGTATAGGAAGGTAGTTGTTTTAGATGTCCTGGGTCCCAAGGCTCCACGTTTTACCTGGCCTCTGTCTGCATCCATAAATTGTTCCCTTCTCTCCCTCATCCAGCTGCCTGGCTCTTCATTCTCTAGGACACAATGGCCCCAGGGCCTTTGCACTTATGGCCCTCTGTACCTGGAGCATTCTGCCTTGGATCTGCTCACATATTTGACTCTCATAATTAGGTCACCCCCTGAGGGTTTTAATAGGACTTAAAGTAGCCCCCAGTCTCACCCAACCCTGCACCCCCATCTCTTTATGGCAGCCCTCTGCTTTGCTTTCTGTATCTCTCACCTTTTAGGAAATGTCCTGTTGATTTATTGATTTGACCCCTCCCCTAGCATGACTTTAGGATCTCTGTGAGCTGGGGTCCTGCCTGTCTCGTCCATACCTTTGCCCCCAATGCCACTGCCAAAGAAGTAAAGAGAAAAGGAACGTGGTAGGTGGTGGTTTTTCACATCTTGGCGGTTGAAGGCCCCCTGCCTCGGGAGCCTTCTGTTGGAGGGAAGCGGCCTAACCGTTCAGGGATGGGGATGTGCTGGCCTCCGTGTGGGGGGTGGTGAAAAAACCTGATGTGGGAGAGTGTGTGGATTTCTCACCTGCCTGGATCCAAGGGCCTCAGTATCCTGCTGGACCAGAACCACCCTGTTTTCCGATTTGAGAAATGAGGTAGGTCAAGGCGAGGAGAGAGTGGAAGGCCAAAGCAGGCTGCATCCCCTGAGTGGCATCGTCAGAGTAACAGACAAAAGCACAGGGCTCTCCAGCCAAATCTGAATTCCAGATAAATGACAATTAAAAAATTTTTCAGTATGTTCCCAACTATTGCATGGAACATCCTCACACGACTACTCTTCATTGTTTATCTGAAGTTCGGATTTGGGCATCCTTTATTTTACCTGTCAGCTCTATTGAGGAGCGTCACAAAAATGATTCAGCAGCCCGTTGCTCAATTGCACCAAGGGGGCTGCTCCTTTGGGCACCCCCTCTCCTCCACCAAGGACATATTTTGGGTGTAGCCAGGGGGCATTCTGTTGGGCATGCAGCCCCTGTGCCAGGCCCTGAGATGGAGCCCGCCAAATGGCTAGCTGTGAGGGGGAGCACCTTCCAGGGGCTGCACCATTCTGCAGTTTTCTCTCTGGGGCTGCCCAGTCAGTCCCCCTTTCCCTGGAGCATGTGACCGTCTCATTCTTGCTCTTTCTTGCCAGGTGTTCTCTGCCCTCTGTGCCTCGTCCTGAAGCCCTGCTCCTCTTGGGCCATATTTGCCCGTCCCTTCATCCTTCACTTCTTCTCGGAACTGACCACATAGATTTGACTCAAGGTTGGTGTTTCCTGTTTGGACTTTTCCTAAGGGGCCAGGAGGACGAGAATGAGCCCCCCTTCCATTTCCCGCCCGCCCGCCCCCTGTAAGCAAGGGCTCCCTGGGCAAGTAGCAGAGGGGATGTGAGTTTCCCGGAGTCCCTGCTTGGTTGCCTTCAACCCCACTCCGAGCCTGGGCCTCTGACAGCCCAGTCTCGCTCTCTACTCCCTTCACAGCAAACCACCTCTGCACACAGACCTCTCCTGTGGTCAGTACTCCAGGGCGGGGGGCTTCGAGGAGAGAGCCATGCTGGTTGATGCTGCTAATTGGAGTTAGTCTGGCCAAGAAGAAAATACTCTTTGTGTGGTTGTGGGGTGGTTTCTTGCCCGATTGTGTTTGAGGTAGAAACACTAGCAGGTTCCACTCAAAGGCCAGTGCTGGCTGTCTTGGCAGATCTGGCTAACCAGGATAGAGCTGCAGCCCTTGGGGCTCTGTGGAGGGACCCTCTATGGCTCAGAAAGTCACATGTCCTCTCAGGCTTGGGGTTGCGGACTTCGGAGCCAGCCTGGAGTGCACATTACAGTTCGGCCACCTGCTAAGGTTGCAGTTCGCACCCCCACAGAAACACAATGTAGGCCATGTGCTCCAAAAGCTGAAATCTCACCTAGTGGAAAATATTCTTAATGTTTTACTCTTTTGAAAAGTTGCGATGACTGGGATCAGCTATGCTGTTTCTGGAGCCTAGTGCAAATGGAAACACAGAGCCCATGGTATAAAAGATATGAAGGATTTCAAGACCGGGACAGCAGAACACTAAGCTAAACGTGGGACCTTCTGAGTGCAGTGACCTGAGGGACTGAACATGTCACATGTGTGTGGAGTCTGCTGTAGTCATGACCTCTTTAAAGGACTTCAAGGGACTCTTTACTTTTGCTGGGTGTTCTCTTTATTTTTCAGACATGACAGCTTCTCCAAGTTTGATTACTTGGGGGGCTAGGCCCCTTTCCCCATGCAGGTGCTTGGCTATTATTTATTCAAAAGGATACAGGTAAGATTGACGTATTGAGAACTGCAGTGTGAAAGTCCCAGGCTTCTCTCTGCTAATCATGCCTCTCCATTTCTTCCTGGATGCAGACTGTTTCATGTCAGTGCTTTTTGTTTTCCTAGTAGTAACTTTGTACCTTGGTTACATGGTACAGTCATTCTCTGGTCACTTCCTTGCATGTTCAGTAGGGACAACTCAGAGGATTGTGTTGTGGATGAAAAGAAGTAACTCCTATAATGTTTGGGTGTTCCGTAATTATTCACATGTTCACTGTCATCCGGTCCTTGGGCCCTAATCACAGAAGAACAAGACATTGGATCTGCTAAGTGACCAGGAGCTGAGCATTAGAGCAGTGTCGAGGAGCAGAGCAATGTTGCCTGGCAGCTCTGAGTGCATGCATGGGAACACGTGGGAAGAGTCCTTTATGATGCCAATTTGTTCTTGTTCACACGTAACATCTTCAGGGCAATGCCGGGCACTTGCCAGCCCTTTGTAAAAAAGCTACCTTCTTTCTAACTGGGGAAGTCCATCTTGATATTCCAGCCTGAGGACCAACCTTGGAAGAAGTGAAATGAGGCACTGAGGACTTTTATGGGCAGGAGGGTTAGACTTCGAGGATATCAGAAATGGAAAAAGGCTCACCCGGCCCTTGGTTCTTAATGTGTATCTGAATCAATGGCAGACATTTTTCCAGAACAGGTGCCCAGGCCCAAGCCCCAGAAGTGCTGGATTATGGGATCCGGGTCCACAGTGACATAGGGCTTCAGAACTCAACCATATTTTCAGGAGTTTCTGATTCATATTCTTACCTAAGTACCACTGGCCTAATCCATCTCCCTCATTTTCCATGGAAGGGAGCTTAGAGCTGGAATCATACCCCTTCTACTTTCAGAGATCGATTTTAGTTTGGGACAAAATCAACACCCCAAATTTGAGGAGTCTTCAAATAATGAAATCCTATCAAGGTAGATGGGGCTGGTCAAAAGCTCTGGGTTCATTAACCATTTTCCAGCCGTGCTGGTAAAAGAATGAACTAATGTCACACAGTAAATGAGCAAGGCAGACACAGGACTAGACCCTGAATTACATGATTGTTGAAGCAGTTTTCTCTCCAGAGTGTTCTTCTCTTCTGTTTTGCTTAGAGCTGTCTAGGCCCTGAATTGAGTTGATTAACTCCAGTGAGATCCACCCTGTCTGGTTTAAGGCGCAGCTCATTTGCTCATACCTCCAAAAATAATACTTTGTTTAGAGGTTTAGGTCAATTTTTGTTTCCCCTTATCGGGGAGGGTCAAAATATAACACCCCCTGGGCACAAATCACCAGTTTTCTGGGGGACAGAAGGTATAGCCTCCTAAAAAGCAGTTGGTGAGATTCTGCCGCTACTTAGTGTATAGGACGCCTTGTCCAGCCCCTAGTGGACACTGCAGCCCGTCCTGGGAATGCCCTGGTGATTATGGTTGGTCTGCTCTGTGAAGCCAAAACGGGTGACTTCCTGGTTGCCCAAAAACACACTTCCTGGCAAGCCAAGTTCACACACTTTCACATGTTTTATGTCTTTAATTAAAAAACTGAAAGGGTCCTTTGTCCTGAAAAATGAATAGCGCTAAAAGCCCTATTATTAGCACACACCACCTTTGGAGTGAAATGATTCAAGCTCTGATTAAATGCAAATTGGTGCTTAAGAATAATTAGCCTAGGTGGCCTGGAAGCCCAGAGAGCACCCTCAACCAATTATTTCTTTACTGAATAACCGAGTACCTGATCGATCCCACTTCTTGGCTTTGGACGAGCTGGAATTACATACACCCTTCTGAGTTCAGCGATTGATTTCAGGTAGGATCAAGACAAACACCCATAATTTGAGGATTAAAAAAAACCCTATCAAGGCAGATGGAAATGGACAAAAGCTTTGGGTCCATGCAGTCATTTTCCAGCAGTGACAAATGAGCTCTTAGGTGCTAGCCAGCAGGGTAATTTTTCCTGAAAAAGGCACTTTTGTTAAGCGTTGCGGTGTCTATAGCGACCCCAGTTTGCTTGAGTCTGTCATGACAGAGCTGGTCCTGATTCCTTTGCGCAAGGGTAACCCACCAAACCCACCACTCAGATCCCCTGGTGTTTTAGGATCCTCTTAAAATTTTTAATAACAAGAGCACTTCTGCAAAGCTTTTCTGTGTTAGGCCCCGTGTGGGATGCTTTGCCTATTTTATTTCATTTAATTCACGCAGCCGCTCTGTGAGAAGGAGATGATATCACCATTTCACACATGGGGAAACTGAGGTACAGAGGGGTGAAGTACCCAAGATTGCAGAGTTAGTAAGTGGCCTTCTTACAAATCCATAGCATTTGTCCGACAGGTGTCGCATCACAGAATATGGTTGCCTCAGTATAAACTGTGTAAATTCCACAATGACCAGGAAAACAGTTCAACAATTGCTTTGCCGTTGCTGAATCAGTGGCGCCCTTAGAAAGGAATGATATATAATGGCGCTTGCATCCATGCTTACGTGTTGAGCAGCTGCAGCTTAAAGGGACAGCATTCCCCTCCCTGACTCCATATGTATCTCTGAACAAGAATGAAGTTCATATCCTTCAGATATCTAAAGATTGCAAAACATTAAATTCCTGTTTGTGTAATCAAGGAGCTAAAATATTTTTCAAACAGACTGTAATATATTTTCTTAATTATAGATTCATTCAAAGAGAGAGACAAAAGGAGCGAAAATGTTTTGTCACCTGATGTACCTTAATTTGCATTTTTTGGTATAGTTCCCTGTATTCTCTATTTTTTTTCTATTATTCTCTATTACTTATGTATTAGTCATCTATTGCTGCTTAAGAGATTATCCTATAAAAAAGCAAGACCCATCTATATGCTGCCTACAAGAAACTCACCTCAAATTCAACGATATACACAGACTAAAAGTGAAGGGATGGAAAAAGATATTTCATGCAAACAACAAAGAGAAAAAAGCAGGTGTTGCAGTACTTGTATCAGACAAAACAGACTTCAAAATGAAGAAAGTAGCAAAAGATAAAGAAGGATATTACATAATGATAAAGGGGTCAGTCCAACAAGAAGATACAACCATTATAAATATATATGCACCCAACACAGGAGCGCCAGCATATGTGAGACAAATACTAACAGAATTAAAGGAGGAAATAGACAGCAATGCATTCATCTTAGGAGACTTCAACACACCACTCACTCCAGAGGACAGATCAACCAGACAGAAAATAAGTAAAGATACAGAGGCACTGAACAACACAGTAGAACAGATGGACCTAACAGACATCTACAGAACTCTACACCCAAAAGCAACAGGATACACATTCTTCTCAAGTGCACATGGAACATTTTCCAGAATAGACCACATACTAGGCCACAAAAGAACCTCAGTAAATTTCAAAAATATTGAAATCCTACCAACCAACTTCTCAGATCACAAAGGTATAAAACTAGAATAAATTTAGAAAGAAATCAAAAAGGCTCACAAATACATGGAGACTTAACAACACTCTCCTAATTAATCAATGGGTTAACGACCAAATCAAAACAGAAATCAAAGAATATATGGAGACTAATGACAACAACAACACAAAGCCACAACTTCTGTGGGACGCAGCAAAGGCAGTTCTAAGAGGAAAGTATATTGCAATCCAGGCCTATTTAAAGAAGGAAGAACAATCCCAAATGAATAGTCTAAAGACACAATTACTGAAATTGGAAAAAGAAGAACAAATGAGGCCCAAAGTCACCAGAAGGAGGGACATAATAAAGATCAGAGAAGAAATAAATAAAATTGAGAAGAATAAAACAATAGAAAAAAATCAATAAAACCAAGAGCTGGTTCTTTGAAAAAATAAACAAAATAGATAAACCCCTAGCCAGACTCATTAAGAGAAAAAGAGAATCTACACACATAAACACAATCAGAAATGAGAAAGGAAAATCACGACGGACCCCACAGAAATACAAAGAATCATAAGAGAATATTATGAGAATCTATATGCTAACAAGCTGGAAAACATAGAAGAAATGGACAACTTCTTAGAAAAATACAACCTTCCAAGACTGACCAAGCAAGAAACAGAAAAACTAAACAGACCAATCACCAGCGACAAAATCGAATTGGTAATTAAAAACTACCCAAGAACAAAACCCCTGGGCCTGATGGATTCACCTCTGAATTCTATCAGACATATAGAGAAGAAATAACACCGATTCTCCTTAAAGTTTTCCAAAAAATAGAAGAGGAGGGAATACTTCCAAACTCATTTTATGAAGCCAGCATCACTCTAATACCAAAACCGGGCAAAGACCTCACCAAAAAAGAAAATTACAGACCAATATCCCTGATGAACGTAGATGCAAAAATACTCAACAAAATATTAGCAAACCGAATTCAAAAATACATCAAGAGGGATCATACACCATGATCAAGTGGGATTCATCCCAGGGATGCAAGGATGGTACAACATTCGAAAATCCATCAACATCATCCACCACATCAACAAAAGAAGAACAAAAACCACATGATCATCTCCATAGATGCTGAAAAAGCATTTGACAAAATTCAGCATCCATTCATGATTAAAACTTTCAACAAAATGGGTATAGACGGCAAGTACCTCAACATCATAAAGGCTATATATGACAAACCCACAGCTAACATCATACTTAACGGTGAGACGCTGAAAGCTTTTCGTCTAAGATCGGGAACAAGACAGGGATGCCCACTCTCTCCGCTGTTATTCAACATAGTACTGGATGTCCTAGTCACAGCAATCAGACAAAACAAAGACATACAAGGCATCCAGATTGGTAAAGAAGAAGTCAAATTGTCACTATTTGCAGATGACATGATACTGTACATAAAAAACCCTAAAGACTCCATTCCAAAACTACTAGAACTAATATCTGAATTCAGCACAGTTGCAGGATACAAAATTAACACACAGAAATCTGTTGCTTTCCTATACACTAATGATGAGCTAACAGAAAGAAATCAGAAAAACAATTCCATTCACAATTGCATCAAAAAGAATAAAATACCTAGGAATAAACCTAACGAAGGAAGTGAAAGACCTGTACTCTGAAAACTACAAGACACTCCTAAGAGAAATTAAAGAGGACACTAACAAATGAAATGCATCCCATGCTCTTGGCTAGGAAGAATAAATATTGTCAAAATGGCTATACTACCTAAAGCAATCTACAGATTCAATGCAATCCCTATCAAACTACCAACAGCTTTCTTCAATGAACTGGAACAAATAATTCTAAAATTCATATGGAACCACAAAAGACCCGAATAGCCAAAGCAATCCTGAGAAGGAGGAATAAAACAGGGGGAATTACACTCCCTGACTTCAAGCTCTACTACAAAGCCACAGTAATCAAGACAATTTGGTATTGGCACAAAAACAGACCCACAGACCAGTGGAACAGAATAGAAAATCCAAACATTAACCCAAACATATACAGTCAATTAATATTTGATAAAAGTGCCTTGGATATACAATGGGGAGATGACAGCCTCTTCAGCAGCTGGTGTTGAAAAACTGGACAGCTACATGTAAGAGAATGAAACTGGACTACTGTCTAGCCCCATACACAAAGGTAAACTCAAGGTGGATCAAAGACTTGAATGTAAGTCATGAAACCATAAAACTCTTAGAAAAAAACATAGGCAAAAATCTCTTGGACATAAACATGAGCGACTTCTTCATGAACATATCTCCCCGGGCAAGGGAAACAAAAGCAAAATGAACAAGTGGGACTATATCAAGCTGAAAAGCTTCTGTACAGCAAAGGACACCATCAGTAGAACAAAAAGACATCCTACAGTATGGAAGAATATATTCATAAATGATATATCCGATAAGGGGTTGACATCCGAAATATGTAAAGAACTCATGCACCTCAACAAACAGAAAGCAAATAATCCAATTAAGAAATGGGCAGAGGACATGAATAGACACTTCTCCAAAGAAGAAATTCAGATGGCCAACAGGCACATGAAAAGATGCTCCACATCGCTAATCATCAGAGAAATGCAGATTAAAACCACAATGAGATATCACCTCACACCAGTGAGGATGGCCAACATCCAAAACACAAACAACAACAAATGTTGGCGAGGATGTGGAGAAAAGGGAACCCTCCTACACTGCTGGTGGGACTGCAAATTAGTTCAACCATTGTGGAAAGCAGTATGGAGGTTCCTCAAAAAACTCAAAATAGAAATACCATTTGACCCAGGAATTCCACTCCTAGGAATTTATCCTAAGAATGCAGCAGCCCAGTTTGAAAAAGACAGATGCACCCCTATGTTTATTGCAGCACTATTTACAATAGCCAAGAAATGGAAGCAACCTAAGTGTCCATCAGTAGATGAATGGATAAAGAAGAGGTGGTACATATACACAATGGAATATTATTCAGCCATAAGAAGAAAACAAATCCTACCAATTGCAAGAACATGGATGGAGCTAGAGGGTATTATGCTCAGTGAAATAAGCCAAGCCAAAAAAGACAAGTATCAAATGATTTCACTCATATGTGGAGTATAAGAACAAAGAAAAAATACTGAAGGAACAAAACAGCAGCAGACTCACAGAACCCAAGAATGGACTAATAGTTACCAGAGGGAAAGGGACTGGGGAAAATGGGCGGGAAGGAGGGATAAGAGGGAAAAAGGGGCATTACGATTAGCAGATATAATGTTGGGGGGGTGCAGGGAGGGCAGTACAACTCAGAGAAGACAAGTAGTGATTCTATAGCATCTCACTATGCTGATGGACAGTGACTGTAATGGGGTTGGTGGGGGGACCTGATGAAGGGGTAGTTTAATAACCGTAATATTGCACATGTAACTGTAGATTAATGATAATAAAATAAATTATATTAAAAAAAAGAGATCATCCTAAATGTAATGGCTTGAAACAATGCAGACTATTCTTTTAGGCTGGTGGCCTGACAGGCTCTCGAGTGATGTTGTCGTCAAGTTGTTGCCTGGGGTTGCGGTCGTGTGAAGGCTTGACTGGGGAAGGACCCACTTCTGTGCTCCCCCGTGTGGCTGGTGGCTGGCCTCTTTCTCTCACCATACAGGCCTCTCCGTCTGCTGTCTCAGTGTCTCATGCGGCAGGTGCTATTCATCCTTGCAGGGCTGCCTTTTGGCATGGCTTCCCCCGAGGGAGTGAGATGAGAGAGAAAGGTGGGACCAGCCCCCACATGGAAATGGCAGTCACTCTGAGAACTGACATTTCATCACTTCTATCGAGTGCTTGTCACTAGGATCAAGTCACTAAATTCCACTCACACTCAAGGGAAGAGGAGTTAAGCTTATTCCTTAAAA
>JAVSCE010009242.1:0-59253 GCA_032199065.1 Smutsia gigantea
CCAGCTAACCACAGCGGATAGAAGCAGAAAATCCGAGTACAACTCACCGCGTAAGTGGGTGTTGGACAAGCAGAGTGTGGGATCCCAAATAAAGGCCCTTCTTCATACCGAGGGGGAAAGGATGGGATCGGGGATAAGGGAAAATCTGTAATTCAAGGCAAAAGCTTGACAACTTTTAGGGAAGACACTGTACGACTCTGGGAACCCTTTCAGTTGCTACTGCTCCCCTCCTTGCTGGGCCCGTGTGCTGGATCATTCATCCGGAGAGGTGGCATCTCCTCCAGCTCCCACTGCGAGCATGGTGCCAGCACAGTTGGCGATGGCCTGGGGCTGATGGGGCCGAGCAGGCTAGCACAGGAAGCGGGCAGATGCTCCGGGAGCCCACTGGCTGGCGAGTGAGCAGGCGTGAAGTTGTTAGGACTGTCGCAGCCGCGGGAGGGCGCCCGAGGGGACCCAACCACGGCAGCATCCGGTGGAGCAGCCAGGTGAGGCAGGAAGGGGTAGAGCAGATCACTTTCCGAGGGACCCCACTGCTTGTCCCTGGGCCAGCGCCCACGCTTCCCCTGGCGTCTCCCTCGGGATGCTTGCGTGGTGGGTGGTGCCCACTGGACAGTAAGGGTGATAAGGGCAGGGCCACCACACCTGGCCGCCTCACTGCCCCGCGCCCAGCACGGTGGCCGGCTGGTGAGTCCAGGCGTAAGCGCGTGGGTGGGAATGTGGATTCATACCATCTGGAGGCTTGCCTTGGGGTTTGCTGTCACATGGTCCTCACCAAGTTGTTTCCCCTCACTTTCCTTACCTATAAAATAAGATGATAATGCTAACCTTATGGGATCTGTGAGGATCCAATGTCTATGAAAGGGTTTAAAAGGGTCCATCCAAATATGAGTTATTATCTTGTTCTACTTGAAATGTGAAACTATTAGGATGTCCACTGGCATCTCTTTTGGCCTAGGAGGCAGTGACCATGGGTGTTTGCTTTCCAAGCCAACGTATTTAGGATGTGCTGCTTCTGAATATGCATTCTTTGAATGTGCTGGCTGGTCTGCTCTCTGAAACAGGTCCCCCTCTCGGGTGCTCGGCAGCACACAGCTGAACTCCATCGATGCCCTCTTCCCAGTTCTGGTGCTGGCAGGCTTGCTGCCTGTGTCGGGTTACCCGACAACTACCAGGCTGCCCAGCGTCCCCTGACCACCATGGGGCCGCATGGCCTCTTTCCAGGGATTATTGTGCCAAGTTCCTACCTGCGCTTGGACACCTCAGCCTCCACTCTATCTCTGCACTTGAATATGTTATCCACCCAAACTGGCAAATAGTTCCAAGAAATCTCTTCCCAGCCTGACTGGTCTGTTGCTTCTCTGGTGTAGGAAGAGGAGAGAAGTTCACATCCATGGCGCTACAAAGGGAAATCGTAGCAGAAATCATGCCCTAAACCATCTTAACCCTGGGCTTGGGAATGAATATATGGTTGCTTTTATTTTTTTTTTCCAGTCTGCCGGTTTCCCTCAATATTTGCCATTAAGGATGCTTTGGAAATAGATTTCTATTCTCCAGATAAACAGTTTCAGTACAGAAAACATGTCTTAGGTACATTCTAAAGTTACAATTACTGGATAAACAATAGGTGATAGTTATTGGGCATATAATGTATGTCAGGGTTTACCTGTATTAACTCATGTAATACTTGCAATAACTCTAGATGGTAAGAATTAATATTATCCTTATTTTATAGATAAGGAAAATGAGCCAAAAAGAGGCTAATTAACTTGCTTAAGGTTATACAGGCAGTGACCACGAGACAGAACCAACCCCAGCAGTCTGACTCCAGACCCAATAACGCACAAAATGGGAAATGATGACCCACATCTGAATAACCAAGCTTTGATAACATTTTCTGCTTTTGTGAAATCCTCTCTGGTCTTCCTACAAAGCTCAGCTTGTCAATGTTGCATGACCCACACAGTGGACAGTTTGCAGGAGCACCTGGGAGCAGCCCACAACATGTCTCTATCTGGAAAGTTGCTCTTGGTCATCTCCAGTTTCCCCTTCTTCCCTTTGCTGCAGGTCACTTCAGGGATTTTAGAGCCGTTCCCATAGACTCTTTCCTCTTTCCCAACCAAACTGGTGTGTGTTGCATAAAAGTGCCTTCCTGCCGAGCATGGTTAGAACCTCAGTACAGACGGGCTCTGGCAGGCACAAAGGAGCTGGGAGACGCCTTCCTCTTGGCAAGATGGTTATCTCCAGACTAAGGGTCAGTGCTGCTGAGGCTCAAGTTCACTGCCAGGCTGCTCATCCTTCCAGCCCCATCTCTACTGACAGCTTTGCCTCGTCTGGATGGTCCTGAAGCCGGGTAGGATGTGCAGACATAAGGAACAGACAGAATGCTGAATCTATTTGCATTTCCCTCCTCCCTTCCTGGAGACCTCTAAGTGGCATTTGATAAATTCTTGTTGAATGAACAAATGAGTAAACATTTAGTTATGGCAAATCTGAAACCCTGTGACTGCCACCCCTGGTGTCAATTATGTCCATGAGCAAGTCTAGTTCCTCCTTTGGGTAGATGGTATCTGTCTGTTGGGAGCCTACACTGCAGCCTACAGTGAACTCTGTCCTTGTTCTCCATTTTTATCTCTTACTTGGATGAACATACCGAACAATAAATTTCAAGTTTGTAGATGACACAAAATTGGAAGGAATCACTAATCTGAAATGAGTCAAGAACACTACACCTTACGTGGAAAATTAAATTTAACAAAGATAAAGAGAAAAATTCTCTGAGTTAAAAGTTTCAGAACCCCAAGTAGAGAAAAGGGAGGCACTGGCTTGAGAAAACCCTGTTAATTAGATTGGGGTTTTCAGCAGGCTACCTGCTCAGTAGAAGCCAGTAGCATGACCTAACTAAAAGGCTCTCAGACCACAGTGACGGAAAGTACAGTGTCCAGACAGGGAAGGTGAGTGTATGGCTTAGTTTGTGGTGGGAAGACTACGCCTAAGGGATTGGGTCCAATCCTAGGTGCCGCCTGTTAGGAGGGAAAATGACATACTAAAGCTCAGCCAGAATATGATGAAAATATTGGAAACCCCACATTTAACAGCCATTTGAAGGAACATTTGGAAAAAAGAAGACTTGAAGAGTTATTGATCTAGTCTTTATATATGTGAAGTTCTAGGGAAAAAAGATTTCTTCTGTTTTACTCTAGAGAGCAACTAAGAACCATGGATAAAAATGACAAAAACAAAGAAAATGTCCTTAAAACCACAGCTCTGCCAGGCGGGAAAAGCATCACGAAGCAGAGCGCTAGATGTTGTTAAAAGGGCCCTGCTTTGAGTAGGAGGTTAGAGTAGAAGCCCACTGAAGTCCTGGTTTCTGTGATCTGTCATCTTTTTTTTTATTAAAGCATCATCGATACACAATCCCATGATGGCTTAACATAAACAACACAGTGGTTTCAACATTCACCCCCACCGTCAAGTCCTGTGATCTGCAATCTTAGCTGCCTCTCCCAGCTTTGCGTCCTCTGGAACTTCACCAAGCATGAATTTGAAACGCCTCTTCCCGCAGTGACACCCATACATCAGTACGCTAGGGACAAGTATGGAGCTACAGCCTGTGACATCCCTCTGGAGTGATAGCAGTCATTAATCTAGCAAGGCTTAATGGAAAGTGTTCTGAGCCTTGGCCTGGGCTCTGCTGCCAACTCTCGTGGAATCCTCAGTTTTTTCACTTAACGAGTTAAGAGGGTTGGGTCATCTCTGACTTAACTCATTTACTTACTAGCACACTCATTCATTCAACAAATGTTTATTGAGTACCTACCATCTTCTGGACAGTATCTTCCTCAGATAAGTCCCTTCCTCTTTCGGGGGTTCATGTTCCTCATCTGCAAAATAAGGAGATTGGATTAAGTGAACCCCAAAGTCCCTTTTGCCTCTTCTTGGCCATGAATCCACCTAACAGTACTGTCATCTCAGCCTGCATTTCACTGTTTGGCTGAAAGGTTGTCACATAAGACTTGGATGAATGCTTTACTAAAATCAAAAACCATTGTTTGGTTTAGGCATTTCTCAGATCTGTCTACCTATTAACCACTTTTTTAAAAAGAGAATGAAGGAATTAATTTTAATTTGTATATATCAATGACATCACATTAAGAGAAACAAGAGAATAAAAGAGGGAAAGTGAGAAGATAATAAATGCTAATCATAACATTTAGTACTTATTGAATGCTGAGTGAAGCAAACTTTTGAGACTTTGAAAGTCTGAAAGTACCTTTAATGTGCCCTCATTTTGACTGATTATTTTTCTGGGTATAGAATTCTAGGTTGGAAGTAATTCCCACACTGAGTTTTGAAGGAATTGCTGCATTTTTTTTACGTTCTAATGTTGTTGAAATCTGCTGTCATTATTATTCTTGATTTGTTGGATTTTACCTGACTTTTTTTTAATCCTCTCTGAAAGCTTTTAGAGCCCTTTTTACTGCCAGTATGTCCTGATGATGTGATTTAGAGTGGGTCTTTCTTAAATTAATTACAGCGTGTACTTAGAACATCATATCAATTTGGCAATTCATGCCCTTCAGTTCTGGGAATTTTTCTTTACAATTTATCCCTTTCCATTCTGTCTGTCTAAAACATGTTTGATTTTTAAATTTTCTTACATTTTCTCATTTTCCTCTCTCAAGTGTTTCTGTTCTACTTTGGAAAATCTCTTTGACTGTCTTCCGACCCATGTATGAAGTGTTTCATTTCAACACATAATTTTAATTTCTAAGAACTCTTTCTCATTTTGTAAATTTTTTCCTTTCTGTGGGAGTTGTTCTTTTTTCATGGGTGCAGTTCCTCTTTTACCTCTCTGAAGATAGTGTGGCGCTGAAGTTTCATGGCCCTGCCTGCATTCTGTTTCCTCTTAGTTCCTGATCCTTTTTGTTTGTTTCGCTTAGTCTCTGCTAGAGAGGCTTTTCTGAAAAATCTGGTCATCCTTAGCTGAATCACATTCATATTTATGAATAAAGTACCAAAAAAGCTGACTGGGTACTCTGTGTAGTGGAAGGAAATTTTTGACTGGAAGGTTCCACTCAGTGATCTAACAAGATCACCAGAGGGATCCACCAGAGGGATCTCCAGATATTAGTATGTGAGCATCCGTACATCTTTTTGGTTTCTCCAATGAAAGATCCTAAAATCTACCTAAAACATTTATATTTGGCTACCAATATCCTGGGAACCAGCAGGGACAAGGATGGTGGCCATCTCTCTATTCTATATGTAAATCTTTGGTGAATTCAGTTTTTCAGGAAAGTGCACACTCACTCATTTTAAGAATTAGGAAATACAGGTGTGCAGAGGGAAAGGTATTTTCCAATGTCACACGTGGGTAAAACCTGCCCCGGCAACGAAGGCCTCCTGATTCTCAACCCTGCGTTCTTCCCACTATTAATTACTATGCAGTTCACAAGGCTCAACGCTGAGGACAGGCTATGCTCTATACCTCCCTGTGGTTCTGCCATCCATTTCTCCCCAGTGGGAAACAACTAAACCTCTCAGCAACTTCACTTTGTCGTCCGCAGCAGCCCCAGTTCTGGTAAACAAAGGCAAAGCAAATCGTCATCTCCAGACTGTGAATCAGACCAGGCAGCGCCAGGGGCTACCTGCACACAGACTGCAGATGTGCCAGAGCTCCACAGCAGTGCGCCTAAAGCCCAGAGGTTGCCTGCACCTCTGTTTCAAAAGTTCAATTCAAGATAAAAACTGAAAACTAGACTCATGTAAAGAGACCTGGTTTCTGGAGAGCTCATCTGACCTCACAGGAGCACAGGGGCAGCAGCTTATAGGGACAGATCTTGCAGTTGCTACACTGAGATATCAGCAGTTGAGGCTTTCCAGAAGCCCACACAGTGGCCCTGGAGCAGAGGTGAGGCCTATGTATCCGTCCACTGCCCCTTCTTTATTTTCCTCAATGTAGTATGCCTCCTTGGAGTATTAGAATTTTTCCCCCATTACTGTTAACTTGCCTTACAGGTTGTTATTTTTCCCTTCTCATTATATAACTCTTAGGTGAGAAATATTGGCAATACTGGGAATTAGAAAGGAGGAGGGATATTACCTATAGTTCCCCAAAACAAAGCCAGTTTTAACATGCCGGTGAATTTTCTTCCTGTGAGTTTCTGATGAACAGGGTTGTTGTTAATGTTCTTCACAGTTATATGTACAGCTTTACACCCTGTCCTGTTTTTTTCTTTTTTACTTTATATAGGATACACAATTTGTAAGCCATTATAAAGCTTTGTAAGTATCTAATGGCTGTGTAATTAAACATTCACTTAGTGGATGCATCATAATTGCTTAACCATCCCCTTCCTGTTAGATTTTTATATTCTAGTTTTAGGTGGGGTTTTTTTTATGTTACAGTTGTTAAGTTTTTCTCATTAAAAAAGTGCTTTTATGAGCATCTTCATGCTTAAAGCCATGTAAGTACAGCTGCGCGTCACTGTATACTGCTCACCCTGTTGCACAGGGAATCATACACACACTCTGCTTTGAGACCTTTCATGAAGAGAGGCATTACCCAGTGAAATGAAGTTAATCTCTGAGATGGAATTTCAAATGTTGGCCACAGGGGCGGGTTGGGGTGTTCTGGGGAGGAAGGACAGCCTTGACCAGGAGTCGGCAGGCCTTCTCAGGGCCCTTTAAACCCCACCAAGTACATCCTCCAACTTTCTGAGGCCAGCTGTGGCCTCCTGTGTTGCCATCCATATGTAGACGTTAATTCGGAGAATTCTGTGTCTTGGATTGGCTAAGTGTTGTGGAGGAATAGGCAGAGAGCGTGAGAGGGCAGGCGGCCAGGAGAAGAGGGAAAGGTGTGACTCACCTGATGGGGGAAGCAATGTCGGAAAATTACGTTTAGTTACCAGCAGGCTCGGGAGGCGGGTATTGTGGGCAGTTATCAGATTCATGGAACAAGGGAGCTTCTTCAGATCTATGGTGCATGGAAAGCAGGGTGGAATGAAAAGGCAGTGGTGAATCCTCATTTTCCATAAAGGGTCCCACATCCCTGTTTTTAACAGGAAAAGCATGTGCTGACTTGGACTCTTAATGGCATCCGAGTCACCTTCCCTGGACAGCATTGGGGCCAGCTCTTCTACTTGGCCTTGGTTAGGCCAAGACTCCATTAATATTACAAAAAAGGAAAAAAATTTGGTCTATTTACATAATAATTTACATGGATATATACACCTGGTACAGTTAATTCCCAAACGGTATGCCATCAAAATTGGGATGCTATTTTTTTTCCATTTCTTCTCTTCTCCTAACTTTCCCCTCAAATTTAAATTATAATAGCTAATGAGTACTTCTAGAATTTATTTTTAAACAAACATTTAGAGAGCCAACTCTGCTCAAGGCCCTGTCCTAAGTATTATCTCATTTAGTCTTCATAGCAACTGATTATTATCCCCATTCTACGGGTGAAGACACTGAGACCAAGAGGTTAAGTAACTTGCCTCTGGTCATCCTGCTGAAGAGGGACTCCAGAGTTCACACCCTTACCACTAGGCTACGCTGCCTTGAGAATTGGGTGGAGACACACAGGCCTGCAGAAGCTGAGGCCCTCCACTGACATGCACAGAACGCTGGGCTGGGTAATGTCCTATTCGGTGAATGTCTCTGGAAACCCCACAGGGAATAATCATGTTCTTTTTCTGTAACCTGGGGAAGCTCTTAGGGGTGACCTAGCTCACATTGTTTAAACAAGAAGAAGATTCCATAATGTCCAAAGAGTAACCAAGCAAAAACAGACCTAAATGAAAGCAATAGTTCTTGGCAGATATGAGGAAGAACGGAAGAACTCTGGGTGGTGACAGCATCTCCCCGCTGTGTGCAGTGGTACGTGCTGGACAGAAGGCCGCAGGCTGCCACCGAGGAGCAGGGGCCAAGTGGGGATGAGGGGGCTCCTGCCCCAAGCACAGCACAAGGTGGGGGACAAAGTCCCCCCAGGCACTAGGCAGCAGGGAACAGGTTCCACCAGGAATGGCCAGGACCCAGGAAAGGAGACTGGGAGAGTGAGGGGAAGGATCAGATGCTGACTCCCAACAGGCAGTGGGAGACACTCCAAGTAGCAGTTAGCCTCCTGGAGGTCTAGCAGGCCCTGGACAGGGTCCCAGGGAGCTAGGCACCGAAAATGTCTGAGAAGCTCCAGGCACGGGGCAGATTCACAGACTTCTTGCTGGGGCGGGAGTGAGATCCGGGAAGACTGCAGGCACCAGGCATAAGGCCAGAGAAGACGCAGACACACCTGACTTCATGCTGCCAACTCAAGGGTCCCAGCATTTACCTGCTGGAAATAAATTTGGCCTTAGAATCTGGAGTAGGATAAAATTAATAGTTTGAAAGTTAAGCATCCATAGCTGACAGTTTAAAAATATACAGTAAATATATGATACCACCTTGGGGTTGTAAGCAGGGTGTGAGCCCCTCCCGATGCCATCAACTCCCCTCTAACTGCAGGGGTGGTGACAGGCTGGACACCCTCCCAACCACACCGCCTGGTTTCAGCCAGGGGGTGCCTGTCACGTGGAACACTGCCTGCTGAGACAGATGAGACCCAAATATAAAATGTACCACATGAAAAAACAAAAAAAGGGCCACTAGACAGCTCACCTTAGGGAAAGCAGGGACACTACTAAAGGAGAAAAAAGTAGAGATTTTACAGTTAGGTCAATAAAAAGGGGTCTACTCAGCAGGACCTGCTTTCCTCTTGAGAAATTATTTAAAGGAAGAAAGGACCTCATTACAGGCTTGACTTTCTTGAGGACTAGAATAAGTCAGCTCAGTTAGTGAAAAGGAGACTTAAAATTCTAGGAAAGTAAGCCAGCTGCCTGTAAGTCAAAATCTGCACAGGATAACTTAAAAGTGAAGGCTGAAGGTCAAGGAGGGGGAGGCTGAGATAATTTCAGCAGACCCCTGGCAGCAGGAGGGAGAGCAGGTGTGAGAGCATGCAAAGAGGGGGCCAGGAAATTAATAAATTAGAAAAATAATGAAAGTTTGGAGCCGTAAATGGGAGAATGGGGCAGGGGAGGGGAGAAAGATGCATAGAAAGTAAGAGTGGAGACCGGTTAGGGAGAAGGCTTGGCATACTCAGGAGGAAGGGAAGGTCAAGGGATTGACAATTCAAGATAAAGTCATCTTTAACAAGCTAGCAAGTGGTAGAGAGAGAGACAAGATGGAGAGCATCTGTGCACGGCTCTACCGGGAGAGATCAAGTGGCCCATAGACAGCCCAGCGGGGAGACAAGCCGGACACATGGCAGTGGTTTTCCAGCTCCACATCTGTGTCTCAGTGGTTAGGAAGTCAGGTGGGGAAACAACTCAGAGTCAGGTTATATATGGCATCAGTCTCCCTCCCATGCAGGGAAACAGGAAGGTTTTGACAGAATGAGAAAAATTAGAAAATACGAACAGGTCATCTCTGACAAGGAAGGTTGAAAATGAAGCTAAACATGAAGAATAATCTGTGGGCCTAAAAGGGAAAATTAGAAAACAAATATGCCATAAATACAAAATAAAAATCTAAAGATTTGCAAAGGAGGACATTAAAACAGTTGTTAAAGCCTGTGGGGTAGAAAAGAATAGGTGAAAACAGACATGCTGCTTGTAGCATCTTCTACAGCAGGTTGTTGGACGAAGACTATTTAAATTCCCCGGGCCCGGAGATTTAGCTCAGGCAGAGAAGGGGAAACTTTCCGAACATGTCCGTGCAAAGGGGAAGAACAACGAGGGCAGGACGGCCTTCCAAATGGAAAGAGGAAGGAGAGAAAATACAGTCCGGGATCTGAGTCAGCTGCCACGCACCAGAACTGGCCAGAAAGAAAACGGGGCACGTGTACGTTTCTAAGAAACCAATAATTTAGTATTTGTGAGGGAATTTGGGTTTTATTGGTCCATGAGCAGCACACTCTGTGCGGCTGACATCCAGTAGGTGGCGTGACTCGGCACAGCCAGGGGAAGGTTTCCAGCACACAGCATCGATTAGGTTAAGGCTCCTGAGTCTGTAAGTATGCCAAGATTCCTCAAAGGTTTTGGCCCCTCTACCCTCGACCCCTCCCCTGGCTGGGAATGGCTCTTAGAACTTTCCAGTACTGGTTTCAGTCCTGGATTCTCTGAAGCTGTGTTTCTCAAGTGTGAACCCTGAGTCCACTGGGCATCCTAAAGCTTCCCTGCGGCTCAGGGACAGGCTGAGGAGGGGTCGTCTCGGGGACCGTCCCCGCGGCTCAGGGACAGGCTGAGGACGGTCGTCTCGGGGACCGTCCCCGCGGCTCAGGGACAGGCTGAGGAGGCGTCGTCTCGGGGACAATCCCCGCGGCTCAGGGACAGGCTGAGGAGGGGTCGTCTCGGGGACCGTCCCCGCGGCTCAGGGACAGGCTGAGGAGGCGTCGTCTCGGGGACAATCCCCGCGGCTCAGGGACAGGCTGAGGAGGCTGCCCGGGACAATCCCCGCGTTCAGGGACAGGCTGAGGAGTGGGGTCGTCTCAGGACAATCCCCGCGTTCAGGGACAGGCTGAGGTCGCTCGGGACCGTCCCCGCGTTCAGGGACAGGCTGAGGAGGCCGCCCTAGGACAATCCCCGCGTGCTCAGGGGATGCTGAGGAGGTGTCGCTCTGGACCGCCCCGCTGCTCAGGGACAGGCTGAGGAGGGGTCGCCTGGACCGCCCCCGCGTTCAGGACAGGCTGAGGAGGGGTCGTCTCGGGGACAATCCCCGCGGCTCAGGGACAGGCTGAGGAGGGGTCGTCTCGGGGACCGTCCCCGCGGCTCAGGGACAGGCTGAGGAGGCGTCGTCTCGGGGACAATCCCCGCGGCTCAGGGACAGGCTGAGGAGGTGTCGTCTCGGGGACACACCTGCGGCTCAGGGGACAGGCTGAGGAGGGTCGCCTGACCGTCCCGTGGCTCAGGGACAGGCTGGAGGAGGCGCTTCGTCTCGGGACAATCCCCGGCTCAGGGACAGGCTGAGGAGGGGTCGCCCTGGGACAATCCCCGCGGCTCAGGACAGGCTGAGGAGGTCGCCTCGTGACAATCCCCGCGTCCAGGGACAGGCTGAGGAGGGGTCGTCTCGACAATCCCCGCGGCTGAGGGACACCCTGAGGAGGGGTCGTCCTCGGGACCGTCCCCGCGGCTCAGGGACAGGCTGAGGACGGTCGTCTCGGGGACCGTCCCCGCGGCTCAGGGACAGGCTGAGGAGGGGTCGTCTCGGGGACCGTCCCCGCGGCTCAGGGACAGGCTGAGGAGGGGTCGTCTCGGGGACCGTCCCCGCGGCTCAGGGACAGGCTGAGGAGGGGTCGTCTCGGGGACAATCCCCGCGGCTCAGGGACAGGCTGAGGAGGGGTCGTCTCCGGGACAATCCCCGCGGCTCAGGGACAGGCTGAGGAGGGGTCGTCTCCGGGACAACCCTGCCTGACACAGCCTCATCCGTTTCCCCAGACCCCCTTGGCTTCCACTCTGCTCTGGGATCCCCTTAGCGCCGTCATGAGGTGGGGACCTGGCTCTTTGTCCAAGCCATGATGGTGAGGCGAGTCTGGACATTCGACCTCTATTTGAACCGTGTAATAGTTTTGGCTGGATCTACAATGTGAACACCAAAGAAATTGCCCATTGCTCACCGTTCTTCCACGTCCTCCTCTATCTGTCTGGACTGGGCAGCCTACAGGAGGCAAACGCCACCATCTAGTGGTGTTTTCTAGGCTTCTCTTCAGAAAAAACTAGATCTTTGAATTGTAGAAGCACAGAGCCTGGCCCTTAATCTTCTCTTACCCTCAACTGTGGCCCCCACACCTGCCTGTAAATGGGTCTGGCTGTAAGTTGCCTGGGGGGCAGTGGGTCCTGTGTCTGTGACAAGCTGGGCTGTGTGCACCTGGAGCCTGAGGGGCATTCTGCTTTGCCTTAATAGTCTGCAAAAGGGCCACACCTATTCCTGAAAGAGCTGCAGGTTTTACCTCAGGCCTGTACCTCAGGCTGTGCACACTTGACCCCAAGAGAGAATTCAGCGCACCTGAGGTTGACACAGAAGAGCAGTCCCCCTGCAACCTAGATGCTTGGTGGCAGAGATACTCAGAGTTAGAAGGAAATTTCCTTGTCTTCTAGTCCCACCTCCTACAAATTCCATTTCCACCAAATTCCAATGGATGGAAAGTAGAGGAATGCCACCCACAGTCAAGAAGAAAAAAGAAAGTAGTAGAATATCAGTGAAATTTATGTTTTAGTGATAGAGCTATTCATACACAGTACAGACGGCCCAAGATACAAAATGCCATCCAGACAGTTTCAGAGACCTGATGTGGGCCAAGCACACCCTGAGCAGAGCCTCCCTTGCCAGCCGCAAACAGGCTGTAGCAGTCTGTACGGGAGGCGCCCTGAGACAGGGCTGTAGTCCAGGTCTGTGTTCAAGCCCACTGGGTGTCCGCAGGAAACCATGCAGCCTGGGTTTCTCAGACCATATCCCAGGGATCCCCTTTGCTGAATCCTGAGTTGGGGGAAGTCCTTGAAATACTCATCCCTAGGCCTTCTGAGTCATAATCTGTGACTAGGGAGGGACCAGCAAAGGTATCTGCATTTCTAATAAGCTCCCTAGGTGATTTTTATGAACACTCAATGTTCCAATCATTGATCTGAGCTTAAATTTCTTGATACAAGAGATGGAAAGGTAATGTCACCAGGCTATTGAGAGGATCAAGAGGATAATTAATGTGAAGGTACTTTGCACACGGTAAAGGCACTCTGCAGGCTTGAGGTATCACTGTCCCCCGACATCGTTCTCTAAATGGTGCTTCAGGGAAGATAGCACCAGGAGTGTGGGGGGGTGGGGTCTGTGCATTTCATGGGACCAGGAAAGTTAAATGGAAAATGAACCAAGGAGCATGCTGTTTTCTTCTTCTCTCTCTCTCCCTCTTGCCCCTTCTGTCCTACAGATTTCTCTTCCTGATCTAATCTCGGTGACAGTACCATGTCC
The DNA here is from genome assembly GCA_032199065.1 of Smutsia gigantea. Taxonomy (NCBI): domain Eukaryota; kingdom Metazoa; phylum Chordata; class Mammalia; order Pholidota; family Manidae; genus Smutsia; species Smutsia gigantea. The sequence continues at coordinate 12,994 of JAVSCE010009242.1, forward strand.
GTCAATGGCAATGTGTCGAGGGTGGGCTCCCTGCCCAATCGTTGTTGATTGGTGATACATAGTATTGCAGCCATCAAGTACCTTTCTCAAGGCCACTGTGACATTCAAGTTCCTTTAGCAGAAAATTCTCCCAGCCCTGAATGCTGAGCTCTTGGTCCTGGTTGGACTACTGACCCCCTGCTTACTGTGACAGTTACCGTGTTCACCATTCACAGAACATAGGTGAAGAGCTACACAGTGTATTTGGACTACTGCATTTGTACGGCTGCTGGTGCAGATAATGTAGCCCCAAAGGCTGAAATCAGAGAGGCACAGACTGAAGTCGAGTTCCCTGGGAGTGGCAGGGGGGCTTTCCCGCTCAGCGGCTGTCTGGGCTGAACCTTGGAGGAAAACAGGCTGGCCTCTGAGCAGCACCCCCTTCCCCACCTTCCCTTCTCTCCTCTTGCTTTGCCCCTAAGTGCAGGCACTGTTCCAAGAGGAAGGCTTTGTGCTTAGCTCTTTGAGACAAATTGATACCTAGTGGTTACTTGTGAAAAGTTAAGTGTCACTATTCAGCTGGGAGAGGGTGTTCCTATCTCCAGGTCTCTGTGCCTAGCCTTAGGGGCTCTGCCCCGGGCTCAAGTGCAGTGGGGAGGTGCCCAGGCCTGGAGGGAGGGCGGGATGGAGCCCTAAGGATGGTTCCTAAAGAAAGGTTTGACCCCTGTTTTGTCCCTTCCCATCTGTCCCCGGGGCCCCAGTGGCAGAGCTAATGTAAAACAATGTTACTCTCCTTCCAGATAAACAATGTTCTCCTTCTGCCTTTGAGTTGAAACCTAGTTTTTTAGTTTGTCCCTGGCAGTCTCTGTTGAAGGTAATGGCTCCCGCTAGGGGTGGGGATGGGGGAGGCTGCAGGGGTCAGGAGGAGGCCAGGTCATCTCTTCCAGTATTCCCAGATGTCAGTTAGAATCAAGTGAGAGTGAGCGAGTTAGAAATGCTACAGAATAAGAACCTGAGGACTGGCCTTGAGGACGGGAATGGGGTGCTAGAGCCCTCGCAAGGAGAAAGGGGACATGCCGGAGAATGGGCTGCAGGCACAGTTAGCTGGAAGCTTGCCATGGGCGTCGTCAACTCCAACAGAACGAGGACTGAGAAAGCCGGTTCTGCACGGGCTCCAGACTGGCTGCAGGGAGAATGCCCGACTGACTGAGTGGCACTGTGTTCATTACTTTTTTTTCTTGTTTTCTTTCCTCTTCCCAACTCTCTTTCCCATCTTCTGCCTTCTTGCCACCCTGAATCCCATCTTTTCCCCTTTTTCTTCTCGCCCTCCCTTCTGTTCACACTCACCCTCTCTCCGCCTCCCCTCTCTCCCACCATCTTCTTCCCCCATCCCTCACGTTTGACCCCACCCCAACCCTCACCCCCAAGCTCTCTGGGGGCTGTGAGCTGACAGTGGTCCTCCAGGACTTCAGCGCGAGCCACAGCAGCGAGCTGACCATCCAGGTGGGACAGACGGTGGAGCTGCTGGAGCGGCCGAGCGAGCGGCCGGGCTGGTGTCTGGTCCGCACCACGGAGCGGAGCCCCCCGCAGGAGGGCCTGGTTCCCAGCAGCGCCCTGTGCATCTCCCATTCCCGGAGCAGCGTGGAGATGGACTGCTTCTTCCCCTTGGTGAAAGGTAGGGGGCCCGGAGGGGATGGCCACGCTCTCCAGGAGGCCATGGGGGCGCTGGCCACACTCACGGGAGAACACCGTGGGACCCGCCTGCCTCATGGCCCTGTGCTGACCTGTGCGATTCCTCTGGGACCTTGTGAACGAGTAGGTTGGGAACTTGAAGAGAAAGAGCCACCAAGCAGCGTGTGACTTTGGAAAGGCCACTTAACCTTTCTGAGTCAGTTTCATCTTGAAAAGGTTGTTAGATGGCCTCTCAGATCTCTTCCAGCTCTCCTCTGCATCACCCTGTGTTCAGAGAAGTCCTCTTCTACCTTTGGCCCAAGCCTAGACTCCTCACCTCTCTGCTGGCCCACGCTCCCCTCCGCAGCTGCCCTGGGCTCCCTGACCCCCAAAGCCCAACCATGTGCTCATGGTGACACACTGACGTGAGGCACAGAGCAAACCCCCAAAACACAGCCTCGTAGGTTTTGACCCTCCCCTCAGCCCTGCCAGGGTCTGAGACACTCACTCACGTGCCCTTGAGAGAAACTATTCAAGCCTTGGCTCCTATTTTATATGAACTCACCTTATTTGCTTATTTTATATAAGCCCTGTGCTTGCTTACTCACTTTTTTTCTCGCACCAGGGAGATTGCACTATTTAGAACAGTGATTCCCCGGGGTGGGGGTGTCTCTGGACTGGCAGTATCAGCATCCTGGAAGCTTCTAGAGAAGCAAATCCTCAGCTTTTAGAGAGGCAAATTCACTCCAGACCTGCTGGGTGGGGCCCACGGGTCTGTGTTTTCAGCCCTCCATGGGACTCCGATGCACTCTCAAGTCTGAGAAACACTGATTTCAGAAGTCAAGGCGGGCAGGGGCCTTGAAGTCACTATTTTTACCGTGAGGAAACAGGCCCAGAGAGCCACACCAAGTTCTCTTTGTTCTGAGCTTATTTTTGTAACTGGTCAGGTAGTCTACATCAGGGGCCCCTTCTATGTAGACCTGTGCTGGGCATTTATGGGATGGAAAGAGGGCAAAGACCTAGTTCTGTTGGAAGGCAGGGACACGAGGGTCACCACGGAGACCTGCTGCAGGCTTCCTGGTGAGATACATTAAATGTTTGAAATATTCTGGTTTCCAGAATTCCATCCTGTCCCTCTCCGGAGCCCGACTTCCTCCTTTTTCCACCAGGTGGCGATAGCAGGCTGCATTTTTGTGCTGCTGACTCTACCCTGGGCTTCCCTGGGGTTTTTCCAAAAGGAGCAAAATGGGAACTTAACACTTGATTGTCCTTCCTGCACACACACACCTGTGCATCTCCCATTACTTTTCTTGTTTTCTTTCCTGTATAGCCCTCACCTGCTTCTCCCCCTTTACTCTGAGGGCGAGGAGGTACTGCGTCAGGAAGCAGTGTGGGATTTGTAGTTGTGCTTTGAAGTAGCCACTAGGGAAGGGGAAATGAGGGAAACTCAGGAATATGTTTCTGTTTGAAGTCTGACCACGGGGCAACTGGGGTGCAAAGAGGTTAGAATTGTGAGGGTAGATGAGAGAATGTGTACAAAACACTCAGAACAGAGCCTGGCACATAATACATGTTAGTTGTCACGGTTAAATTATAGTTACTATATCATTTGTCATAGATTATTCAGCTGAATAACTGTAAACTCCCACAAATCCAGTCTAGAGACCGCATCTCCAGACACAGCAGTTTATTTGCTGGGACAGGACTCATTTGTCATAGGTCTCCAGGTGTGGGTTGTTCCAAACGGAGACGGCTTGACTTCAAGAGAAGGCCTGAGACGTGACCCAGGCCTGGCCTCCCTGAACGTGGGTGAAATGTGCATCCCCTCCCTGCCCCACACAGCTGAGGCCCCGCAGGGCAGGAGCAGCCCCAAGGCGGAGAAGGACAGCGGAGCGCTCTGGGATCCAGAGGCGGGAGTGGAGGCATCCAGGGAGTCTGGCCAATGGGTTTCAGCCCTGGGCAAGTTCACTATGGATTCAGTGTGACCAAAGAAATGACAGTAGAATGTTCTTGGGATGAAAGGGTTATACCCAACCTTATTCCCATTCCCACAGCGGCAGGTCAGTCACTAGAATCGTGTCCACTCAGAGCGAGTCTGCATGCAGCCAGCCAGTCTCTCTACTTCTGGGCCTCTCTGCCCCCGCAGCCGTCTCAGTCTCTGTCCTCGGCGCTGCCAGCACTCCAGCCTCTGCTCTCCTGCAGCCTTGCAGCTGTGCCACCGTGTGGCCCAGAGCACTAGGCGGAGCTCTTTATATAGAGGCAGTAACAACGTATTGCCCACACGTGTGTAGTGAGCGAGCCAACCAGGGCCAGGTGAGAATCCCGGCCCTAGGAACCTTCACTTTATCCACCCAGGGTAAGACCTCCAGAGAGAGCGGGGTTAGTGGGAGTACCTGAAAATGGAAGCTAAGGAGAAGGGATGGGAAATAGAGACAAGACAGCCAACAGGGAGAGGGAGGCTGTCACAGGACTTTCCAGCTCACTGCCAGCCAGCGTAGCTTCTCAAAGGCAGCACCAGTGCCTGGCACATATGTCCTTGGCTCTGTTTGCAGGTTGGTCCCTTCTCCCCAAGCATGAGCCAGTTAGTGGGCCTTCCAGTTGCAGCCTGTGGGTGCTTGCTGCCCTCTCACCTGTGGGGCATGGACTCTGCAGATGCCCAATTCCTGGCAGTCACCGCTTACGTCACTGTTCTCCATGGAGCGTCTCTTATGGCCCTCACAAAGCCTCCTCTGAAAGTGTGCGCACTCCTGCGTGTCCCAGCTTGGAACCCCCTCCCTCTCTCCCCAGGGACTGCCCGAGCATTGGCCTCTTCATAGAAACTTATAAACTTCCTTCCATTCCAGCTGGCTGCCTGCTGGCCACCTGGCCTTTTCTTCTCTCAGCAGTAATTTGTCTCCAGCAGGTGCTTCACTTTATAAGTTGTGCACAACTGGATTGAGAATGAAATGTTTTTCTGGGAGTGTGGAATAGGTCAGGGTGGCCCCCTCCAGTGTCACAGAAGGTCAGAATCTGTCTCTTTTTCAAGTCTTAGAAGGGAACTGGTCCTCTTAACCTTTCCAGAGAGCATCAAGTCAGTGCTGCTCTAGGCTGGGGGGAGCAGGGCGGCATCTGTGTGATGTGTTCAGTGCCGTGTGAGCGCTCAGGCCACACCTGTCACCCCAGAAATGGAAGCAGAAGAGCCTTGGAATGTTCACATCGAGGGGAGAACTCGGAGGACCGCTAGACCAGGGCTCTCAACGCTGCATAGAATCCCGGAAGCTTTATGAAATAGCGACACCCAAGCCTCACCTAAAATAACTGAAATCAGAGTCTCTGGAGAAGGGCCTGAGGCTCAGTGTTTTTTTAATTCTTCTTAGGTGAGTTCAGATACAGCCAGGGCTGAACACCAGTGCACAAGCCCAGTTTCCTCTCTTCTAGGGGCACTCTTAGGCACAGGATAACAAGGTGATCGAAGCTACAGGGAGAGTTGGTGGCAGAGCTGGAGCAGAACCAGCTCCTCACCCAGGGGTCTGAGCCACATACTCTGCAGGATGGGCTGCTGGGCAGCTCGAGGGCCCCTTCCCAGTCTTTCTCTCCTGCGCCTTCTTAGGAGACAGTGGTTGGTTTTTCCTCCTGATATGTACGTGGGGCTCCTGATGGTGGCGCTGTATGATGGGGGGGCTGCCTTCCCATTTACTGTGCGGCACCCCTGACATCACAGGGCTTCTCGCTGGGGTTGTGCCCCATGGGACCTGTCATTCTTCTTCCTCATCTCCTCTCACTTCCTCAGCAAGAAGCAGTGGAAGGCAGTGCCTCCCAAGGGACGAAGACTTAGTAGCAGTGGTTTTCAACTCTGGATGCATCTTAGAACCGCCAAGGGCATGGACATCAGTATTTTTAAGTTCCTGGGTGATTCTGATGTCCCATGAAGGTTGAAAGTGACTGCTTCATGGGTCTGGCGCCCTGCTCACATCAGCCTCAGAAGATACTTAAAGATGCATTGGAATGTTAACATGCAGGTTATAAATAACACCTACAACTCAACAACTAAAAAACAATTCAATTTAAAAGTGGACAAAGGACTTTAATAGACATTTCTCCAAAGAAGATATACAAATGGCCAATAAGCACACAAAAAGAGGGCACTGTCACTAATCATTCGGGAACTGCAAATCAACATATGGGGTCCCTCAAAAAATTAAAGATACAATTACCATATGAACTAGCAGTTCTCTTGGGTATATGCCCAAAAGAACAGAAAACAGGTAGTCAAAGAGTTAATTTGTACACCACTGTTCACAGCAGCATTATTCACAACAGCCAGAAGGTGAAAGCAACCAAGTGCACATCAACAGATGAATGGATAAACAAAATGTGATATGTACACACAATGGAATATTATTCAGCCTTTAAGAGGAAGGACATTCTGACACCCGCTACAATATGGATGAACCCTGAGGCCATTATGCTGAGTGAAGTAAGCCACTCACAAAAGAACAAATACTGCACAATGCCACTGTCATGAGGTAATTAGGGTAGTCAATGTCACAGAGACAGAAAGTGGAATGCTGGTGCCCAGGGGCTGGGGAGGAGGCAGGAATGGGGAGTTAGTGTTTAATGGGTACAGAGTTTCAGTTTTACGAGATGAAAAGTCCTGATGGTGATGATCGCACGACCACGTGATTGTGCGTGAGGCCACTGGACCATATGCTTAAAAATAGTCCAAGTGGAGAGAAGAAAAACGCCTTGGTCCTGCACATTTCTGCTCCAGCTCCAAAAAACCAGCCTAGGTTCTTCTCCACCCACCTATATAGGACATACGTGTTCCTTTTCTTTTCCTACAGTTTCTTTGCTGGCTCCAGCTGAGTGCTTGGAGCAGCTACAAGGAAACACCTCTTTTGCTTAGCTGAACCTAGCCCAAGGCAGGTGAGCCCTACAAGCAGATGTCCTGGAGGAGAGGGGCAGTGGCCCTTGATGGCCCTGGCTTGTTTACAGGGAGTCCTCTCTCCCATGAGGTCTCCTGATGCTTTCTGCTGTCATCACCCAGCGGGCCTCAGGAGCAGCTCACCCAGGCTGTGGGAGGTGCAAAGTATGGACAGAACAGTGGAGAAGACTTGAGCTCTGGAGGTATACACTACCAACAGCCTGCAGGTGCTAACCAAGTCTATGATACTATGGCATATATTAAGTTTGTCGTCGACTCATAAAAATACCTGACATTTAATGCACCCTACTATGGGTCAGGTTCTGGGTTAACGCTTTAATACTAATAACAATATTTTCTCATTTTATAGATAAGGAAACTGAGTCTTAGAAAGATTAGGTAACTTGCCCAAAGTCACATAGCTTACAAGTGGTGGCCCTAGATTTGAACCCAGGCCTGACCATTCCCCAAGGTCTCACTCTTTGTCACTATGCTCTCCAACCTCCCGAGTCTGAAGGCATTTGAGCCACGTACTTTAGTTTCTTGTCCTTCCATCTGACAAAGCTCCCCTTTATTTAACCAGTCTGGCTAGATGAAGATTTTCAGAGCATGAACCCTGTCACAGGCAGCCGTACACACGCTCTCGCATTCTCCCGCTCACCTCCGTGCGGGCACCATGGCTCATGCGCTCCCTCCTCTGGGGCAGAAAATCACAGATTTTGTCCTGGGAGTCTTTTGTCCGCCAGAACAAGCACTGAGCAGCAGGCTGAACTGGGTCTGGTTCTGACAGAGGCCAGCCGACCCTTGGAGCTGGTCCAGCCTGTCAAACGAATTTTCTGCAGGATGGGAACTCCCTGTGTTTTCTGCTGCCAGGAACCAAATGCATCTTTCCTAGCCCCTCTGCTATCAAATCCAGAGATTTAAAGCCTCTTCCTGCCTACCAGCTCTGGAGAGTCCACCAAGAGTCTTTTTAGATTTCAGGATAATTCTGTACTAGGAGCAACTACTCTCAGGTCTTTAGTTTTCTCCATGACGTCTAATACAGGCACTGCCAAGGACACTGAAAAAATACTCGAAGAATGAATATTCCCCAAATATCTCCTTTCGGGTATGAAGTAACATGTTAAAAGTACCTTGCTGACACATATTCCTACTCCATTTGTATAGCAGCTTATTTGTAATTGACTAGCTGTGAGGGAGCCACTTTGAAATTCAGAACTCATTTCCTCATAGAACAAAATTATACATGGGAGTGTGATGAATGAGGATGGGAATAGCTTTCCACACTAGCCCACAAAATTTTATTTAAGAATAGCATAGCTGAATATAGTATGTTTGCAGTACAAAATAGTGGTGAGATTGTTTTTAAAAATCACAATACTCTTGGATTAGAATTACTGAAACCAAAAAATAATGCATTTGGGTGAGAAATGTAATTATCCTTAAATACTGATACCTCTCTTGCAGAAAGGTATGTTTAAAATAAGATGGAAGTGGATTGCTAGAAATTCTAAAAGGAGCCCCTGGTCTTTCTTCAGGATTATGAAAAGTTAGAATTAAAACATTCTCTGTTAATAATTGAATAAAAGTGGTCCTTGATTAGATTTCATTTCACCTCAGAACATTGGCTTTTATTGGCTCTTGGAATCTGAGAATTGAAAAGCACCTTAAAGGTCTTCTGGTTGACTCTCTCCCCTAACATAGGGATCCCTTTCTAAAATGTCTCTAACAGAAGGTCAATCAAGCTTTACTTAAGCACTTCTAGGGACGGGACTGGGAGCTCATTACTTCTAGAGACAGCCTGCTGTACTTTAGTACAGCTCTATGGTTAAAAAATGCTTCTTACTTAGTGCTGAAATCCAGGTACTTCCTGACCATCCCTCCTCCTGTTCTCCCCTCCCTAGCCCCCCACTTGAAACCCACCAATCCTGATTCTCATTCTTCATCTCCTTCTGATCTTCATCTAGAACATAATAATATAATATGCATGTAAAATGTTAGACCCTTCTTTCCTAAGGTACAATTTAATAAGAGCCTAGAAATTTCTCCATACATCTTTTATTAAATCCTTGGAAGAGAACAAAACATTTCGGATTAAATTCAACAATCCTAACTTGTTTAAAGTGACTGTATCTTTGGCTTTAAAGTCTTCACCATCCTTGGGTGTAGAAACCTCCAGCAATCTGGATTTACCCCACACATCCCTGGTCTCTCACTCACGGACTCCTGGTCTAATCTCCTCTGTTGGCACAGGACTCGGTGGTGACCGCCTTCCATTCTGAGGCTCTCCACAACCTAGTCTCTTTTCCTCCTTATTTCCTATTAGTCATTCATATTGTTGCTTGTTCTAGAATAGCATTTTTATTACCTTTTACCCATATCTTCCTAAATTACTTGCAGAGTCCCTTCCAGTCCTAAAAATGTCTCCTTTTCTCACTCCATGTCAAGTAATATCCTTGGTAACCTAAAGTGATTAATGTAAGTATCCTATGTTTAATTCATCCAGGCATAGCATACATATCTTCATTTTGAGGTCCAAATCATTAGGTTGGACCACATGAAATTGCTGTTTTTATAGTCAGTCAAAAATGGTTGAATATCAGCAATTTCAAATGGTTCATCCTAAGATGTCACAATCAACCTTTTTCCTTAGAAAGGTACTTGCATATCTTTGAGAAAACAGACAAGGGTTTGGTTCTCAGGGCAAATGGGCCAGGAAGAGGACAGGGTATGGAATGAGTAGAAAGTCATTTAATCTTAGTTTCCAGGTCTACGTAAAAGCAAGCTGATAGAAATGCCTATCTCACAGTGTTGGTGGGAGGTTCAAAGGTGGCCATGTTACATAAAAGTGACTTTTAAACTGTAAAGTTGGTCATATTGTCGTGTGCACAGGCTAATTGTTTAGAATAAAATGGACCTGGCTACTGTGAGGCTGTAGCAGTTCGTGAGATGTGGTGATGAGAGATGTGGAGTCAGTCAGAACCCTCACCTGAGCCCGAAGGACTCCGGTCGCCGATGGTAACGGTCGGCTCACGCCACGGGCATGAGTCAACCTGCGCGATGGACACTGTGCCTTGAGTGTTGGGGCTGGTATGAGTGTCATTCTTCAATTCAGAGAAGAGAAGGGCAAAGGGGAGTTTTGTGAAAATCGCCTTTTTTTCATTTTTAATGGAATTTCTTCCACTTACCTGTGTATGTTAGGATGGGCCAGAAATGGCTCAGTAGTCATCGACCAGCAGCCAGGAGCGCCTGCAGGAAGCGGGAGGAGGAGGTGCCATCCAGTCCACACTCTCCTGCTCCCTTTTTTTAAAGAATAAAGGAGCAGCAAGGATAGTTAGAAAGTGTGGCCCAGGCCTACTTTGTTCTGAGCAAGACATCCTGCCTGCGGCTGACTACCTTCCGTCTGATACCATTTAGGACATTAAAGGGCTTGGAACTGAATCCTCAAATGGGAATTGTCAGGCTAGGCCACATCCCCCTCTAAACACACCCCCAGTGGGGCGCTGCCTCCAAGTCCAGCCGAAGCAGGGGGAAGGCGTGTGCTGTCAAGGAAAAGAACTGATCTCTCCGAGGCCCTCGGCAGAGATCCTATTTCACAGCCAGCGTGCTGTGACTTGGCTTATGCCAAATGTGTATTTAAGCAGTACGTTTCCCCCCATCCCCCCACCGACTCAGTTCCCTCCACTGGGGGTATCTGCCTCTCTCCTGTCCCTCAGCTCATCTCTTCAACGGTCTGGTTCTTCATCCAGCTCCTACTGCCTCCAAAGCTTTGCACTTTTCTGCCTCAAAACTATCCTATTCTGAAAATCCTACTGATCCTTTTTTCCCAATCATCCTGCCCACTGCTCCCTCCATCCTCCCTCTGGGCCCCTTGATCTTGTGGACATTTCCTCCCATCGTCCAGTTGCTGTTCTATCATTTCCTTTTGATCCTCCTCAGGAGTTGCTGCTCAGACTTCAGTCACTGGATCCTCCAGGTCCCTGGTGCAAACAGGTACGAAAAACCAACTGCATCCCCAAAGTCAAATGCCCGGGGCTAAAAGGGAAAAGAAGAGGGAGACAGGCCTTCCAGCAGCAGCAGCAGCATGTTTTCATGCCTTCTGGTGTCTGCTGTAAACCTGTGAGATCCACGTGGAAATGATGCCCCTTACCATCCAGAGGGCAGGGGTGAGGCTTGGGCAGTAGCCTTGTTCCTCGGAGCCTCCTGAGCCAGAAGATGGAGTGCAGAGCTAATTCCGCCCCAGAGAGGAATGGCCGCCCTGGTTGTGCTTTCAGAGGAGAGGCTGAGGATGATGGAGAAGAAGTCGCCCCAGCAAACAGAACATTCCCCAGAGAGAAGTCAATACGACTTCCTTTCTTGCTAGCCTAGCAAAGCCGAAACCTCTCTCCTCCCTAAGAGCAAAGGGGCCAGCCATGCCAAGCAGGGAGTGTGGCTTGGGAAGCAGAGAGGAGCGGAGCAGGGGTGGTCTGACCGCGGGGATGTGCCCACCCTGCCTGCTCAGGGAAGGCCAGAGGTGAGAGGATCTGAAAGGCTGCCAGGAGCAGCCCCGCAGGCCATGGCTCAAGGAGCTTTTAGCAGTGGCACCCTGACGCGGTTTGGCAGGACAGAGTGCTCAGGACCCTTCTCCCGCTGCCTCAGGGCCTTCCCATGTATTGCCTGCACCTTGAGAACAGCTTCCCCACATTCAGGGCCTGTGTAGGATTGAAGCTGCAGCCTGAACCCAAACCCTGCAACATGGAGAAGTCTTTCAGTTTACCACTTGCCGTGTTCAACACCAGCTCCCTGGCCTCTGTGAGCAGAGAGCCATCCACTCCTCGCCCAGCTCGCCCCTTTCCTTGTCCTTGCCTTTGGGATAGCATCGTGCTGTCTAGTTTCCCCACCGTTGTGCCGCAGCCCCAGCCAGGAGCGCTGATTCCCATGCCATGCCCTTGTCTCTTACTTCCCACGAGGCCTGTAGGCCACGGGAGTCCTGGGTTCCTGCCTTAGTACTCAGGGGGGAGAATAGATGTTCACCGTTGCTGGCTCTCAGCTGCAGGGAGGAGGCATGGGCTGAGACCCCTATCAGCTCAAAACATCCTTGTAACTCCTGTCTTACTTTGAGTAAAAACTAGTCCTTTCTGTGCTGCAAGGAGGCTCCTACAAAACCTTCCCTGGAACCTGTTCTCTGACTTCATCCCTTATGTCTTGGTGTCTTTTTGCTGCTGTAACAAATTGCCACAAACTTAGTGGCTTCGAACAACACAGACATATTCACTTATACTGTTGGAAGTCAGAAGTCCAACAGAGGTGTCACTGGGCCCAAATCCAGACTTCAGCAGGGCTGTGTCCCTTCAGAAGGTTCTAGGGGAGGAGCTGTGTCTTCACCCTTTCCAGCTTCTGGGGCTGCCTGCATCCCTTGGCCCTTGGTCCCTTTCTGTCTCAAAACCAGCAGCATAGCCCTTTGTGACCCTTCTCCCACAGTCCCCGCCCACTCTGACCACAGCAGGCCAGGCGCTCTGCTATTCAGGACTCGTGGGGCTGTGCTGTGCTCTTGGCGTAACCCCAGATAGCCTCCCACCTCAAGGTCCTTAACTTAATCACAGCTGCAAAGCCCCTTTTGCTGTGTAAGGTAACATATTTACAGTTTCCGGAGATTCGGCTGTGGACATCTTGGTGGGGCTGTACTCGCCACACCCCACCATTCAGCTGTACTCGCCATACCCCACCATTCTCCTGAGCAGCCTGCCTGACAGCTATTCCCCGGCCATGCCATGGGCACTCCTGCCCTTTTGTTCCCTCTGCCTGGGACACACGGGACACGCAACATCCTCAGTTACCTGGATGGCTTGCTGCCATGTTTCCTTCACGTCTCTGCTCAAATGTCACCTGATTCCAGAAGCCCTCCCCAGGTCCCGCCCTCTCCCATCCCACTGTTTCTCCCTTCCCCTGTTTTACTTCTCCTCGTTACATTTATGACCACCTGACATATTTGTTCGAGTTTGTCGATTCTCCCACTGCCCCACCCCCTCAATTCCCCTGCAGGTGAGGGGGCTTTGTCTGTGTTATTCATTAGTCTGTCCCCAGCATCTAGAACAGTGGCTAGCATAAGAGTTCTCAGTGAATATTCATAGAAAGGGAGGGAGGGAGGGGAAAGAGAAGGAAAGAGGGAAGGAGGAGAGAGGATAGAGGACATGCATCAGGGACCTCTGAGGAGTTCACATGTGAAGGACCAGGCTCCGTGTGTTCTCCGTCCCTAAGACCTGTAGAGGAAACTGGCTTAAGCTTTGGCAGGAGACTGAGGATGGGAATAGGGAATAATGTCTGATGCTAGGAGTTCTGACTGAGGAAATCTTTGAAATTCTGTTTTCTGGGAAGTCTTCTCTGGGGACACATGGGCTAAGCGCCTCTTACTTGTTTGGAATGGTTGCAAAGTCAGAAATGTAAGGACGGGCACTGTCTTCCACATCTGTCCTATTACGGAAGCTTTCAGTAAACTGACCTGAGGTACTTCAAGGCAGATTCCACTTTGCATTCGATGTATCAGCAAGCTCTTCATCGCACCCTGTGTGTCTTTGTGCTTCTGAACTGCCGCTCCACCCCTGAGAGGGAAGGTGGCGTTGAGAGTCAGAATTAAAATGCCAGCCTTTGTAGTGGACGCTCAGCGATGGTACGCTTTCCTCAACTGGGACTCAATCAGAGTGATAGACTGGCATTTCTTACTGCCCTACTTTGGGAGCACTTTGACCTACTTAGGAGTAAACATTTCTGGAAGTAGATAAAACCTGAAGTAGTTTGTTTTTAGCAACTGCAGCTGCAGTCATCTTTCACTTTGATAAATAGCTTGTCTCCTGAGGCCAGGCGGCTTCTCCTGGCTGCCCACTGCTCTATGTCCTCTCTGTCTCCACAGGACAGACACACTGGCTATTCTGGGGAGACTGAGGCCCACTGTGGAATCCCACGGTCTTCATCACTATTGCTTAGACCACCCCTACCTGGGGCTGGGTTCAAAACAGAGGGTGATCACTGATCCTTGCTTCCTAAAAACAAAGAGAGAGGGTGATGAGATGAGCTGGAGGATAAGTAAATCAGCCAGGAAGAGGCAGACAGGTGTCAGGAGGATAAGCTCAGAGGAGCCCATTCACACACACAGGATGAACTCAGGAATGGGTTAGTCACTGGAGAGCAGGAGCTGTCACCAGGTAGATGGGGGTACCCACAGGGCCAGCAGTGGTGCAGTGGTTAGACCACTAGAGATAATTAGGAGAAGAGATTACTATGCATAATGCTGGCAATCATGCTTTTCTGTAGACATTACTATTAAAATAACACATATTACCTGGGAATAGTCGCCCATATGGACATTATATAGTTTTGAAAGCTGTATTTGGAGTTCAGATCCAAAATAGAAGCAGTGTACACATCGCACCTCCTTTCTCTAGTGCTAAGTGTTTTTGCTCACTGATGATTATTATCTCAGTTCCTCTTTTCCACATAAAGACAAAACATCTACCTATGTCTAAACCTGGTCTCTCTCCAGTTTCCTTTTTCTGCCATAAAAAACTGAAACAACTGCTTCTTAAACGCACCCAGTTCTTTGTCTTTGCCTGAGGAACATGTCATATTCAATTTATATGTCTCGTATAAAGTCCCCATATAAATTCACAAAAATAGGTCAGCTTAGTGACTTAGAGATAGCAGATGTTCAAAACCTATTTGTTGAATAAATGATTAGGACTTGGCAAGACTCTTAGTGTTTAGGCCATAGTCATACGTGGAAGCCAGGACGAGGTAATTTGGAAAAAGTTATGAACCACCCTGGCATCTGTAATCAGGCAGTTCCCAGGTCAGAAATCACAGAGGGAAAGAAAATGAGGACTAAGGGGCACGCAGCTGGCCACAGTAGGCACCAGCACACCAAGGGAGAGTGAGTCAAGGGGCCGGGTGTCAGAGTTTGAGAGTGTGAAAACACTGGAGTCCAAATGCTTCCTAAACTCTGTATCAACCATGCTGGAAGTAATCCTAGGGTGTAGGTGGCCTTGAGCCTGCCGGTTCTTAGTCCTGACTTAACACTGATGTCACCTACAGAGCTTTTAGGAAACTATAGATATGAACGTGGATGAGAATCTGGGAATGGGTGCTAGAAGTAAGACTTACTGCCGGAGGACAAGGCACATACAGGCCTGGCTGGGGTGAGATGAGGAAAGCAGGCTGTCTCCACATTCACCAGGAGCCATGCCTACAGCCCTCACTGAGCCTATTCAGGCATGTTCTCTTCGGGGCGTGCACTGCACATGCCAGATAAGAAGGTTCTCGGGGGATTGTAGGCTGAGGTGGGGTACAGTTGCTCTTCCTTTTGTCTCGGGGCCGAGCAGTCACTAAGAAATGTGGGAATGTGTTATGCTTTTGATAAACTCTGTTCTCAAAAAGAGTGTAAAGAAAGTAAGCCTAAAGGAAAGAATTGGGCATATGTCTGTCAGACACCTGAGGTAATGGCCCAGCATTACTGAAGCCCATGGCTAACTTGTGGGGAGAGGGCAGTCCATTAGTCCTCAGTGTGAGACCCAGCTTGGTGGTAAGCCAGGCCTAGTATGTCTGCAGGCTGAGGCCAGCAGGAATTCTTTGGGTCCACTGTTGTGGGAAATGGAGATGAGACATAAAATGAACACCTATGTAGGTAGAAAGCCTTATTCATGCAAAATGGACTAACTGGAGGCATCACTGAAGACAAACTGTCAAAAATAAGAATGAGACTCAGCCATCTGTTTGGAAATTAACAAGACTCAAAGCTATTACTCTAGTTCAGGGTTCATAGCCTGAACTTTAGGAGTGGGTGGGTAGGTGCTTGACAGCCTTGAAATTACAGACATTCAACTGTCTTAAGCAAAAAGGAGGTTGTCAGCTCAAATAGAGTCCAGTGATGAAAAAGGCTTTGGGAAAAAGTGTATCTAGTTATTCAGATAATATCAAACCTCTCCCCCAAATCTCTCTCTCCCTCTCTCATTTCTCTCTCCGTCTCTATCTTTATTTCCATCCCCATCTCTCTCATCTGTTTCTCCATGTTGGCGGCTCTATTCTCAGGCAACTTTGTCCTATGTGGTTGTGGAAAGATGGCCTCCCCTGGCTTTCGGCTAGCATTCTACCAACTTAGAAATCTTGTGGGAGGAGACTGCTGCTTTCCTAGTAGTTCTGCTAAGGTCTCATGGTTTATGCTCATTGCCGAAATAGGGTCATGTGCTAAATCTGAACCAATCCCTGGGACTGGCCAAGCCCACGCACTTGGAGTGGAGGGTGGACAGGGAAGGATGTCAGCCACACCCAGAAACGGTCTGAGAATGGAGGAAGGCTGGTTTCTCAAAGAAAAATCAAGTTGCTATTACAGAGAAAAGGAGGCATAGATGGCAAACACATGGGGGAACACCTCCTCTGTGCTAGTGGTTCTCAAAGTGTAGTCCCTACACCACCACCACCATCAGCATCACCTGAGAACCTGCAGAAATGTAACCCTCAGGCCCCACCCCAGACTGAATCAGAGACTCAGGGAGTGGGGCCCAGTAATCTGGGTTCCAGTGTGTCCTCCAGGTTGATTCTGATGCACACTCAGTTTGAGTGCCACCACACTACACTAGTGATTCTCAACTATGTTACATATTACAGACTCCTGGGAAACTTTAAAAAATACTAATGGTCAGCTGCATTCAAAGTGAATTAATCTGAATCTTGAGAGGTAGGGAGGGAAACCCGGGCACCAATGGTTCTTAAACTTGGTTCTGCCCTGGAATCACCAGGAGAGCCTTAAAGAAAAAAGATACTAATAGCTAGAATTTTTAAAAGCTTCCCTGATGATTTTAATAAGCACCACTGTTTAAAATCCATTGCCCTACTCTCTCCTCTAAATTGTCCTGCAGACAGTTACCTTAAAACATCTGTATTCAGGCATTTATTTCTTAAATCCCTCAACTCAAAACTTCTTCAGATGGCTGCTGTTGATTTCTTTTTCCATCATATTCATGGTGGGACAGTCCTAGGAGCTAGCTCCACAAGGGCTGGGATTGTTTTTGTTTACCAGTGTAGACACAGTGCCTAGAACAGAGCCTGGCACATAGTAGGTCCTCAGTAAGTAGAATTAACAAGTGGGTCTGTAGTCACTCAGTATCCCAGTGGTGTTCAAGACTTCCTTGTTGCGTTGTAGGTATTGCTCGTGTCCTCCTGGAAGGTACATGAAGATGGCAACGGGGATCTTGGGTTATTGGTGCCTAGCCCCAGAGTGAATCTCCAAGGTGGCCAAAAATGTGTTGCCCATAGCAACTTAAGATGGTCAGGTGTTCCTAAGGCCCAAACTGAGTAGAGTAGATTCCTGGGTTATAAGGCCCAGTGGAAACAAGCCTGATGGATCCCCTGTCATGGAGACTAAGTCTGCCTTAGGGTCCACTCGGGCTCTGATTGCTGAAGTAGGGGCTGGGTCTCGCTCTCCCTCAAGCCAGTGTCTGCAAGATGTCATCAGCCTCTTGCAGAGAACTATGACAGCAAAGCGATCAGTATCACTTGCACACAAAGGCCCGGAAGGAAGAGGTAAAGCCCAAACCCTTGTTACTCACTGAACAGTTCTGAAGCATCTTTGAATTCCTATCAGAATGCCCCCAAAGTATCCAAAGAGGTGGATTGGGTGAGTAGAGCAAATCTCAACTCTTGTGTCATTGCGGCTCACAGACAGATGAAGTCCACATACAGAAGGATTGAAGGTCCTGGCCATTTCTGCTCAGGGCTTGCAAGAACAGCAAAATGGGTGTTGTCTTTGGTAACGCAGGAGAGAGAATAAGGCTATATGGTTGCCCCGGGTCAGAACTGGAAGCCAGCCTGACTGATGGTGCAGCCATTCAAGCTGGCAAGGTGGGACTGACCAATGCGGCGATTGTGAATCAGGAATCTGGGGTGCTGGCACACAAGCAATTTGAACTTTCAGTTGTGTTTTGCATGTGGGGCACCAGAGGTACGTGTCATGCTCAACAGTGAGATTCTTATGTAATTCTCGCCTGGAGAGGCCATCAGAGAGGTGGCAGTGGTACTATTAGATGTTAGATTTTTTTTACTTTAGGTTCTGCTGTTCTTATAGAGTGAAGAAGCTTTTTAGAGTTTCTCTTTAGAGTGAACCCATCAAAGCCTCATATTTAATTAATAGCGGTTTCTCAGGTGTAAAAGAGGGCCCTGCTTTATAAAGTTTTGTGTGTGTGTGGATAAATGAGCTAATGTATAGAAAGCAATTAGGAAACTTCTTGGCACAAATAAATGCTCTATGCAGTCAGCTCTTGTTACTAAGTTGTACTCCTGTCATTCACTGAACATCTCCCGTGCTCCGACCGCGTGGCAGCCTGTTCTGTGCCGGGGTCTGTGTGGGCGACAGCCCGCCCTCCCGACCTCGCCGGCTGCCCGCGGCCATAAGCGCGGTCGCCGGAGGCTCGGGCCGAGCGGCCGGCCGGGTCCCCTGCAAAGAGCGGGACTGGGGAACTCCGCCCCCTCGGGCCCTGCCTCCCGCCGGGACCCCGCCTCCTCCCGAAGGTGGCTGCGGCTCGCTGGAAGCCGGGAGGACAGCGGGGAGCGAGCGAGGGAGGGACCGGGCGCCCGGCCGCGGCGCTCAAGTTCCCTGCCCGTGGCGCGCCCACCCGCTGCTGGCGCCCGGGCCATGCCGGAGCGCTGGGGCCGCGCGGCAGCATGAAGGGCGGCGACCAGGCTTACAGCCGAGGTCCCTCTCTGTGGCTCTTGGCGAAATGCTGCTGTTGCCTCCCGTGCCGAGGTGAGTGGCGGGCCGCAGCTGGGCCGGCGGAGTCTGAGGGCGGGCTGGGGGCGCTCCGCCGGGCCGGGGAACGGGCGCGGGAAGGCGGGCGGCCAGCAGCTGGCTCCGAACCGCGTCGTTCCGGCCTCCCCGGCCGAACGCGGGCTCGCTCTCGGCCAGGTCCTGACTCGGATGCGGAGCTGCAGTCGGCGAACGCTGACTTGCCGGCGGGTGGGAGACCGACCGCACTCGGAGCTCAGCGCGTGTCCCTGTAGCAGTGGCGTCGTACTTGCCTGCTCTCGTTTACATGTGGATCTCAGCTGCGGGAGTAACAGATGACTCCTAGCTACAGGAATGTGCTTGACACTTGTCTCTACACCAGGAACTATTTTTGCCAAGTGGCAATTTTCTTTTGGGACTGCAGCAGGCTTTTCTCAGTCTGAGCGGTCGCAGGCCAGCGCGGGTTTGCAGTTCTGGACCAGAGTTTGGCTCATTAATTAAGCAAGAACTTTCTCTGTACCCAATTAGGACTGTATTTAATTATCCTGCTAAATTTTAATGTTGTTGAAGAGACTTGCAGGAAGCAACCAATTTCCCCCAAATCAGCCTGCAAAACAAGGTGGTGAGAAGGATCCCAGATGGAGGGCTGTCAGTTATGTAGCCTCTCCTGGAAAAGAAATCGGGAGCTTCCTAGACAGTTAGCAGGTGTTCCCAAAACTGTTCTTGTCACTTCAGCACTTCAGCTTAGAGGGTTGGGGAAGAGAGATTCTGTTTCTGTATGGTTAGAAGTAAGAATATAGCCTCTCACTTGACATTTGGCCTTTCAAATTTCCCCAATTGAACCCCCATTTACAGTGCCCAGTCTCCGTCCTCATCCTTGTCTAACAACGTCCTGATGGAACTTTCTCTCTGAGTCATGATGAATAAACTTCACCCAAGTAACTCTTCACCATCTTCCATGCCACACACACCCCATAGTCCTGACAAACTCTCCATCCTGAGTAGATCTAAGGCTACAAAAACTAATTAAATCTGAAGAACCTTCCCCTAAATCATTAAGGATTATAATCCCAGCATTAGATTCTCTCAGTCTCTGCAGTTAATTAGAACGGCCTGTGGTAGCCAGCTCTTAAAAGGCAGAATTCAGATGGAAAAGGAGTCTTAGAGGGCCAGAGACCCTATCAAAAATCCAAGCCTGGCTCAGAAACATTCAAAACCAAGGCTGGGAATTGACGGAAGGGGGTATTAAAAGGGAGAGGGAGCAGGAAATGGCCAGAGGAACGTGAGTGGGTGGGTTTGCTCCCAGGCTGCAGCTTTCATGCTGAAGGGTTTCTAAGGATTTTTTGGGAGTCTGTTTCCTGTCAGAAGGCAGAATGTGGGGACTTGGGTGTGCTTATCTAAAGCCCCTGCAGCTGCCTCCTTGAGCCCAGACGCGTAGCAACCCCAGCTTCCCTACAGAGTAAGTCTCCCCGGCTGTCTGGCCTCTGCTGTGCTCGTGTGCTGCCCTGGCGGCCCCTCCTGGCTTGGAGGCCAGAAAGGAGGTGGTGGGGAGCCCGCTTGGGCGCCTGCTGGGAAAGTGGTGGCTGCAGCTCTGTGGCTTGGAGAGGAGGGGTGGGGGGTGGGGGGGTGTTACAGGGGCCAGGGCTGGAGACCACGTACCCTCAGCTGAAGACTGAGGGAGGCGAAAGGCTCGAGCGGTGAAGGCAGCCTGCAAGGGGAAGGGAGGGTGACAAAGGTGGGTGCCTGGCGAGCTTCTCCCGCGTCAGGCCTTACTCTTTCCCGGATCTGAAACATGTGAAGATGAAAAACTTGGGCTCAGATCTGAGGGAGATGGTGGGGTGGTGGGTGAGACACCCTTTAAAGAACTCCTGGCTGGCTGGGCAGGGTGAGAGTATCTAAGGTGCTGGGGTTCCCTCAGCTGCTCTAAGAGAAAGGGGCTGAGTCTCCGCCCGGCCTGTAGGTATCCATCTATTCAGAAGCTCAGTGAAAAGATAAGGTCTTGAACCGAGTTTGAGTACACTGCCCAGAACCCCAAAACTCTAGGGGAAGAAGCCTGTCCTGTGCAGCAAGGGAGGGGCTCAAGCCAGGGACTGTCTGCCTCCCTCTCAGTTGAACCAGTTTCTCTGGTTGTACAAACTTGATACAATTGAAAGTCACTTACTTCCCCTTTTAAATAAAGGCCTCTGGTTATTAGTCTCTATCTCTTCCTGGGAGAACTTGGCTGCCTCCTGCTGCTCCAGTGGCCGCACTCTGAACCTAATGGGTCAGAACCCACTATTGCTGTTCCCAAGTCAAAGGGCCTCCCCCAGCTGGCTTCCAGTCTCTCCACATTTAAAGTACACTGCCTTCTAAAGTGAGGAAAAGGAACCAAGAGGAAGTGGAATGTACTGGTTATTTTTTACTCAAAGCTAAGTAAGGCATCCTGGATTTTCTCTGGTGAATCCTAAGTGATTGTAATTATTAGCACTAGGGTAAGAGTAAAGGATTTAGTCATGTCCCTGTGTGGCCTTTAAATATCATACTTGAGGGAAAATGTGGATGAAGTTAGTTGAGCTTGTCTTTTAATTCTGAAAAATCAGGAAAGCAACTATTTCTCTCTTCCAGTGTTTGGTTGTATTAGTATGAGTATGGGAAGGGGGTTTGATGAGAGGTGATCTTTCTCCCCTACCTAGAAATTGGTATTGAAGGACAGAAAAACTGAAAACCAAGGGTGGGATGGAAATAGAGATCAGGCAAGAAGGAAGAAAGATAGCTAATACATTTACAACTGCCTTTTTGAAATAAAAAAATAGCCAAAGAAGAGATAATGACGTGTGTGTCTGAAGGGTGATTAGTCATTGATGTCATCTCTGGAGGAAGTTTCAGGATCGCTTTGCCTACTTAGACTTTCCTTTAAGCCTGAAGAAGTAGATCAGTTCTGGATTCTTACTTAGCTATCTTAAAATTTTAATAAGCAACCTGTTTCAGAGTGACAAAAAAGGACTTCCAAATCACCTGGAGGTTGCTAAATTATGTGTTGCAGACTGGAATTTGTGACTTCTTAGATCACAGAACCTAGAGATTTTTCTGACCTAGGTGGAGCTTTTAGAGCCTTTAATTTTCTGGTCAACTTGTAATTAACTTTGATTATGTGGACAAGGTCCCTTCTTGGAAACCTTTCCTGATTACTACTATCCTCCTCTTCTTCTTTCCATAGTGTGCATGGGATTGATTTATACATGTTTCTTGCTATATCATTATCTTTGCATCTCAAGCCCACATGCCATCATGTCTCCCCATTTAGACTGTGAGTGCCTAGCTCAGGAGTCTGAGTATCTCCAAGGCAAAAAGAGGAGGGGTTGGTGACTTAATCCAGGCTCAATCAGCTTATAGGGACATGTTGGAATCACATTCCCATGGGTCTTTCAGCACATGGATGGTTGGGTTCCAGCTTAATTCTGGTGTCATGGGGTATGGGTAAAGGTTATGGGGGTTCACAGGGCATCCCAAGTCATCCTCATCTATAATTTCTTTTTTTCCCCTACCTTTTTCCAGAATCATTAAGCAGGAACCTTATGACTTGATGTGAATGTCTCTTCTTTGGCTTATAAATTAATACAGCTCATTTTATAACCTGAATATAATGTGTGAAACCATGACACCAGGTTCCTTAAGGAAGGTGTTGGTAACCTCAAAGAGGAACCAGGGAGACATTCACTACTGTTTAATTCGCCACCCAAGGAACAAAATCCTTCGGTCCTTAATGCATATGCTTTTATTTTTTTATCTTCCAAGAAGTGCCTTTACCATGATTAAAATTGAATTAACCATTTTGCATGTATGTTTTTCCAATATATCTCTTGGGTTTTCTCTGCCTCCCCGGGATGTTCCCTAATGTTAGGGGAATTACCACACATACCTACTATCTCCAATCCAAATCCTACGCTTCTATTCCCATAACTGATTCTCTGACTACACATTCAATTATCATCTGAATAATCACAACTGCCAGTTGTAATGTGCCCTAGTATAAATGGGAGTGTATGGGTTTGGTGGGGTGAGGTAGAAATCGGAAATGGAAGCTTACTAGCCACCTTCTGGCGCAGCTGGGGGTCCAACAATCACAGATAATGCTGTAGGCATGTCACTGGTTCCATGTGCTGCAGACTGGTAGGACCTCCTTCAAATACAGGGCTAAACATTCAGACTCTGTATCTATGTTTTTATGCAAAATCATCTAAAAATTAAATAAAAATGTGAACATTCGGGATTTTCTCCTGAGGCTGGCCAGTATTATAGGCATACTTACTCTGGAGTGGTGGTGTTTGTATGGTATTTCATGATGGTCTCTTCTGCCCTAAAAATATTCCTCATGCTTTTGAAGTGCTTCTCCTTTTTCAGTGAGTGAATGAGTAGCTGGATGGCCTGACCTCTGTTTTAGACCAAATCCCAGGCGTTTATTGAAGAAGGACTCTAGAAAAAGCTTGGGTCTGAAACTGAGTAGGACTTCTCAAGAAGAAGGGGCTAAATCATGGAAGGTTAGAACTGGAAGGAATCTTAGAGATCATTTAATAGAGCTCCTTTTATGCAGAAGGAAACTGAAATCCAGCCACTTAGCAGCAGGGTCAAAACTAGAGACCTTTTCTTGTGCTCTTTCCTCACTCCATTGTTGCCTCCATGGGCATGTCATTTCTCATACTCTGGAGAGAGGCCAGGCTGACACAGTTAAGAAGGGTAGAGGTAGTCCCCAAGGTGGAACCTGGGTGTTGATTGTGGAATGACCTGTAGTTCTGGGGGTGAATGCATTACCTGCAGCCATTTGGAACAGGACCTGCCTGCTCTGCTTTGAGGGGCTATTCCATCCCAGTACCACAGAAGGCAGAAACCACCACATCTCTCTCTCTCCCAGAGCAGTTTATGCACATGTTCTTAATAAACAGCTGTTCATATTGTTTCATTCAGAAGGTCCCTTTTTCACCTTTCTTTCTTGTCCCTTTTCTTGATACATTCTTTAAAGGTGGAAATGAATCAATGAAATACATTCCTATCATTCCATCTTTTAATGTCACTGGTTTTATGTAACACACAGAGTTTTAATTCATTTGACAAATGTTTATGTGCTGACTGCCTGCCAGCCCTGTGCTAGCTACCAGAGGAGAACGGATGGGAATCATAGTGGTGCTAATCCCACTGGGCTCTTGTGAGGACTGGGTGAGATAATGTGTGTAAAGGCTTTAGCACAGTACCAGGCATACGAAGTGCTTTTAAAAGGTTAGCTACTAATAATAACAATAATTATGGTAAGTGACATAGACCCCCATCCTCAGGGGACTCCCACCTAAATATGTGTGGATTTTCTAGGTGGTAATGTTGTAAATCTGCACCCTAAGCAATTTCATGGTCTTGGTTCAAACCATTGTCAGCCTGGGCCTCACTGCTGTGGAGCTGTCACTGTAGGGGAAGAAACTTGTGATGTAGAAGTATGATAGAGATTTTCTTTTTTTTTTATTAAACCAATGTTTTAAACCCACATAATACTTCTAATATTATAATTACGGTATGTTACATAAAAGACCATTCAGAAGAAAATACTGGCAAGGAACTCGAGCATCCCCAAGTCATTCTTCTCTGAGGAAACACACAAGGTACAAGAATTGGAGCATAGATACACCAATACTGACGTTGAGATCTTGAGAACCTATGCCATGTAAAAATGCATCACTTCTGCCCTGCTCCTTGACTTGGGGCAATCTAATGAGACACATTTTTCTGTTCACTTCAGGCAACATTTACTGCACATCTGTCATGTGCAAAACTTTGCTGAATTCCTTCAGGCTGTTTTTGCCTGGATAAAAATCACAACCTGCTGCCCATGCCTCTTGTGGTCCCCAAGGTTCTGGACATTTCTCTGAGGTTTGGCCAATATCATTGTATTCTTTGTTAATGGGAGATGGGGTAGCTTGGCTCCCCCGCCTAGTGTCATCAGTAACCAATGGAGCACATCTTTCGAGACTGACAGACACTTCTGTGCTGTACTTTCTGCAAGGAGGGGAATACTGGTCACACCTGCAGGGTAGCTAGAAGGCTGACAGTCTTTAGCCAGGTAAAGGAGCAAAGATCAAAGTCACTAAACAGGTTGTTCCGCATTCTTCTTGCTTTCCACAGTAAAGAAGCTGTCAAACTGATGAGAAGGGAAACCCCTTCTGCCTTAGGCTGAAACTGCACCTCCTAGAACACTCTTCTGCCCAGATATCTGTTCCTCCTTGGGGTGAGCTTTCTTGGAGGTGTGTTTTTGTTCTCTTGCAGCACCTGGCGTGTAATACGTTCTCAGGATGTTGCCACTTTGTGCCCTCCCACCTTAGAACCTTCATATTGCTCCCCTGGGGAAAGGGATGTTATGTTTCCACATTTGAAGAGGAGGCACTGCACAGAGTCTCACACCTGTAGAGTGCCTCCTTCTCTTCCCTCTCTACTTAGAGCATCAGTTCTTGAAATGTGGTCCCTGGGGAATATGTCAGAAATGCAGATTCTTGGCCCCATTCACTCCGAAACTCTGGGAGGGGACCCAGCAGTCTCTGTTTTAACAAGCCCTGCCGGTGGCTTCTTTTGTCTTTTTCTTTCTCTTTCTTTCCACTCTCCACCCTTCCCCCAGCTCCAGCAAAAGCATCCTTGTAACAGAAGGCTCCCTGCTGCCCGGGAATTCTTGCTTTTAGAAGTGAAAGGGGCCCCTTCTCCATTCACTTTCCCTTGCAGACAGGAGTAGGAATTAGGAATCACCAACATCCATGAACTCCACGGCCCTGAGGGAAGTTATGGCATCCTTCTTTCCATTTAAGACTACTTTGCTTTTATTTTTGTTTTCCTTACTACTCTTAAAACTAACTACACTCAGTACAGAAAAAAAATAAAAAGTTCAAACAAAAGGACCATAAAAGCCTAAGTTTTATAGCATAATCCTAGTCACCTAGAAATAACTACTTAACCACTTAGTATGTCCTTTTCTATATGTTTATAGCCTTTCAAAATAAATAGGTTCATATTTTATATACTGCTTTATAACTTGATTTCACTTCATCTTCTGAACATCTTTCCATATGGATGTATTTTCAGGATATTTTTATATCTACAAAGTGGTTTCATTGCAAACAAGATGTGAATTTAACCATTGTTAGTATTGATTTAATGTCATGGTTAAAAATGTGGTGGGAGGGCATGAGGAAGAGACCTGGGTTAAGAAATAGATCTTTCCACAACCAGATTATAGAGATACACTGGTTCTTCTTTTTTTTTAATTGAAGTATTGTTGATAAACAATCTTATATTGGTTTCAAGTATACGACACAGTGGTTTACCAATTACCCACATTATTAAATCCTCACCCCAATTAGTGCAGTTATTATCTGTCAACATAGCAAGATGCCACAGAATCATTGGCTGTATTCTCCATGCTGTCCTGCCATCCCCATGACCAATTTATCTTATGGTTGAGAATTTTTTTACCCCTTTATCCCCCTCCCCCATGGTAACCACCAGTAGATAGATTCTTGTGCTGGGGTTTACATATCTCCACTCCCTACCACCCACCTTTCCTTTCCACAGGATGTGTGGTTTACCTCTCTGAGAAAATCAGTGTGCACCATGGCTAGAGCCACAGGCTTTACCCATTTCATTCTTTTCTGACTTATGTGCACACTGGAAAATTAGGAATTTTCTTGCTCCTGAGGCTTCTAATTGTGCCATTACTTTCACTGAGCAGAGCCTGGGATTTTTTTTCTTTTTTTGAGACATATCTCCAAAAATAGGTCATTTTAAAGTAATTGTAACTGGAAAAGAGCCTTGATTGATTTTTTTTCTGCCTAGCAAAATCATACATAAACATTGGGAAAACATTTGGAAGTACAGATGAATAAAGGTAAAATTCCATTACCTAGAGAGAGCCGTCTTAATACTTTGAATATATTCTTTTAATTTTTTTCCTTGTATACGTTTTTTTCAGAAATACAACATAGTAGTATAATAAACTTTTTTGCATACATATTGAACAATTTCTATGAGATTTTTTGTGGATTTATTCAGTGATATGCTGGAGCCTGCCCAGCTCAGGTGAGAATTGTTAAATATTCAGGATTTTGAGAACAAATTGTTAAGCCATTGGTAATGTGAGATGTGCCATGGTGGGTGTATTTATACCAGGGAAGTCACCAAATACTACAAATCAAGGTTTTCTGTTTTATTCTGAAAGCTAGTTTATCATATGTAAATATGGTTTGTTTTTATTTTCAATCTCCCTGTTTTTGGTTGTTTCTGATTTTTGCTATTATAAGCTGTATTGCAATGATCATTCTTAAGTCTTGGCACACACTCACAATTACTTCCTTAGGATAAATCCCTAGAAGTGGAGTTCCTGAATCAAAGGACATCCAGAGTTTTAAGACTTATTTTTTGCCAGTTACCCCCCCCCCCCGCCCAGTTTCACACCCTTTGAAAGGAAGAGTGCATTGTTTTTTGTTTTAAGAGGATTTATGAAAAACATTCTCTGAGACTAGGAATTTCAAGTCCCTCCTATTGTTTACTTCTGTTTACATTTTCTGAATTAACTTAATTCTTTTTATATAAGGAATTAACCCTGGCTGAGAGCCTTTCAGCTACCTACTGATACACAGAGAGTAAAAAATGTATTTGTGTTTGTTCTGGATTAAGAAGCAATATATCATGATAATGAAGAGCTAGGACTCTGGAGCCAGAGTGAGTTTGAATCCCAGCTCTGCTACTTATCTGTGTGACCTTGTGCAAGTTAAATACACCCTTTGGTTCAGTTTTCTCACCTGGAAATTGGATTGGAAATGACCATGACATCTAGTCATGGGATTTTTACAGGGCTTAGATGGGTTGACATATGTAAATCACTTAGAACTGGTACATGGGAGATGCAGGTAAGTGTTAGATTGTCAGCACTGGTGAGCATATAGAAGTCTCTGTGGAGCTATGCCAACTGTCACATTCAAATTTCATTAGTTCCTTAGCCATATGATAAATTTAGCTGAGCATTTTTTGTATCAACCCCCAAATATTTGAGGACCACATGGCAGGTATTGGATTAGTGACCATAGAGAATTTAAGATGTTTCTCACCCGTGAGGATCTTGCAGTCCAACCTGGGAGCTGCTCCATGTGTATGAAACAGTAAATGGTGATGAAAAAAAAAAAGGAAAATAGTTGCTGAAGACATAAGAGGAAAGATGTTTCAAGGTCTTACCTGATTGCTGACTAAAATAAGTATGCAGAAGCTTAAGGGAGCCCAGTGGCCTGGGGTGATCTGGAAGAACTTCTCAGATGATGTAGGGTTCTCTATGGGCCCTAAAGGATAGTAAGAGGTCTTTAAAGGTCTGAGTATATACTGTGAGCAAAGCAGCAGGGACAGGCAGGGGACCACAGAGGAAAGCGGGTTAGACCTATCTTCTAGAGCTGCCCTGTCCAGTTCAGTAGCTACTAGCTGTGTGTGTCTATTGAGGACTTGAAATGAGGCTCGTCCAAGTTGAGATGCCCTGTGAGTATGAATTACATACCATATTTCAAAGGCTTAGTACAAAAAAAATAATGTAGAGTATCTCAATAAGTTTTATATTGATAATATATTGAAGTGATATACTGGATATGCTGGGTTAAATACACTACATTAAAATTGTACCTGTTTGTTTTTACTTTTAAGGTGACTAGAAAAATTTTAATTACGCAAAATTCTTTTATATTATAGAAAAAAATTACGTGGCTCACATATATGGCTTACTTTATATTTTATTGCATGGAGCCATCCTAGAGTTTATAGTCCATGATGCACTGATAAGCTAGAATAGACAGTTTGCAACTCTGTGTCCTTTCATCCCACTCCAGGGCCAATCCTAGGCCATCCTCCCAGCCCTCTCCATAATTCCTGGAGGATGGTGGTCTCTCTGGTGCCTAAAGATAGGCCTTTTCAACTAAAACTTTACAGAAAAGCAGCTGTACATTTTCCATTCTGAGCAGCATAGCTTGTGAGGAACAAACAGAGCTGAAATGGCAAGGTTTCTTTACAGAGCTCAGATTAGCCAGCTTGTAGGAACATAATGAGAGAAAGCCCTGAAAAGAGCAGTGAACAGGAAGAGAATGCCAGCGCGCTACCATCTCCCAACTCTCTAACCCCTCAACCACTGACTTGGCCGCAGTCCTGCTGCTTTATGTGACCTATAAGAGCATTGCTAGCTTGCATGTCCCCAGAGTCTAAGGGAGAAGAGGGGACTGTGCGGAGGGCAGGGGGCGCCTGCCGCTCTGACTCAGGATGAGATCTTGAGGGGGCAGGACTAGGTGGTCGCATGGGGAGCTCTCGGTTGAACTCAGACAAGTTTCATTTTGTCATTTAGTTAAATGATGTTTGAGTGTATCGTGTGTATCATTCTGAGCAACATCTTGATCCCCATTTTCATCCACATGAAGCATCCCTGAGTCCCTGGCTGAGCACAGAGCTGTTCAGGGTACTGGGACCACCTCCCTGTTTGTCTGGGAAAAGCTCTGTGTATAACATGCCTTGACTATATGTTATCATGGAACACTAGAGTTTTA
The DNA here is from genome assembly GCA_032199065.1 of Smutsia gigantea. NCBI lineage: Eukaryota > Metazoa > Chordata > Mammalia > Pholidota > Manidae > Smutsia > Smutsia gigantea. Next base: position 41,864 of record JAVSCE010009242.1, read on the forward strand.
CAGCCTCTCAGATCATAAAGACCTCAGTTTCATCCATGAGAAAGAGCACTTTGAAAAAGAGAAGTGACTCGCCTGAGGTCTCATCTGGTAATTAGTAAAATGGTTTTATTCTTTCTGTAGTATATTGCTTGCATTTTTGTAGAGAAGACAGTGAAATATAGAACAGTCCTGCTCTTTTGTTTGGGAGGATGGAGAGGGTAGAGGCATTGAATCAAGTCTAAGGGGAGACCTGGCTTTTTAGAAGGAACCTAAGGGACTAGGGACCCCAGTGAATCAGAAATCACTCTCTGGTTCCTCGAGCTAGTGCAGCCACCTGCTGTAGATTTACTCCCATAGGAATCTGCCCCCACAGTGGCCACTTGCATCTGGTGTTTCTAAATACCTAGATTCTGGGGGAACTTTACCACTCTGAAATCATGGCTAAATTCCCAGAATCTAGAGCTAAGGGCTAGGTCTCACTGGCCCTGATGAAATCAAGGTCTGCCCCACCGGCCTGGAATCTCCAAGCAAGGCCAGCCAACAAAAGAGACCTTCTTGAGATGTCTCAAGGGGCCTTCCTGTAACCTTCCAAGCCAAATGGAAAGGGCAAAGTTGATCTGAAGCCAGGCCTGGATAGCCAGTGTGCTCTGATCTAATCAGGTTCCCATGCAGCCTTCCCAGAGAAGCCACAGTAGTCTGGGGACTTTACCCAAGGTCTGCTGGTGACTCGTCCAGGACTATGGGATAATCAGAAATCACAGCCACTGAATGAAACGGACATGGCACTGCCCCCCCAAATTTACAGTATTGGGGGCATGTAGCAGATACCTCTCACATACACACTCAGATTTTTCTAAGTATTCTCAAAGGATGCTGTGAGGATATTGGGGGTTGCGGAGGAATTTATACTGGGGCAATAGGAACTCTGTCTGAAGAACTAACATAGGTACGAAAAGTCTTGTTACCACCACTTGTCTGATCCCCAGGTGGGTATTATTTGCATTCTGAACCAAGTTTAAAGAGTCTTTCCAGAAAGTGGCAGCTAAATATTATGGAAGAACACAAGGGATGTAGAAGGAAAGAAGCACAAAGCCAGGAAGCTCTGTGGAATTCACGCTTTTGGTACTTTGCTTAAAGCTGGCTTGCTTCAAGGGCTCATGTGCCGTTCTTCGGTCTACAACCACTTGAGGAAACTTTACTGTGTCCATAAGGATCATTGCTGAGGCCTTCACTTCCTAATTCACAATCTTTGGGGCTGTCATCTTGTGACTGGAGCCCCTTCCCACATATTTTGACCTGGGGATCTGGATTAAAAGGGCCAGATCCCCGTTCACCATTACCCACCCTGGACTTTCCCACCAGGCTTAATTTCTGCTCGGAGGCATTGCCAGCCACAGCTGCTGCCTCCTGCAGTGAAATGCCACTAATCAGGCATGCTGACGGGTTTCAGAGTGCGAGTGACCCTCTTTTGCAGGGCCTTTTAACAACATAACATGCCTGGCATTGTCCTCAGTGGCCTCTGAGATCTTTTCTAATTCCCATTTCACAAAGAGATTTAAAAAACAGAGACAATCCTATTTGTTTACTTGGATTCTTTGTGAAAGCTGAAGACCTCAATAACCTTTTGAGGGTCTTTTTAGCCTTTCTTATTTTTAAGTCCCTGTTTTTTTGTGCTTTGGTTTAGAAATTCTACCCCCCTTCCCAATTTAACTTACATCCTAACTACCAAATTAGTGCTTCCATGTTGTGTCAGCAGCCAGAGTGTCTTCGGGTCCTTCGAGCAGCCAGTTTCTTTCCCAGTTCATTCCCCAGTGAGGTGATCAAGTCTAAATTTAACTATGACCTTCTGCCAGCATACACAAGCTAGGGCTGCAAGAGAAAAATCAGAGCCCGACTGTTCTCAGGGGCGGTGGCAGCAAGGTGGGTAGGGGTTAGAAAAGAAGGTGGGCAAAGCTTCCTGGAAGGCTGGCTCAGCCTGAGGAAGAGAGGCGGCGTTCGGGGGTGCAAAGTAGAGCCATCCCAGCAACTCGGAGTTTCTCCCAGTGGTGGTGGTGGGAGGGGGGGGGCCTTGGGGAAAGTCAGCCAAACCCTCCATTCTCAGTTTCCTCCCACGTAAAGTATCCATGACCTCACTCACCTGGATTTGTAATTACTAGGGTTTCCTGCCAGGCATTAATTATGTCACAATTACAGGCTCATTGTTGTTTCTTATTCCAAAGTTACTGATCCCATGTTTATGTGATACAATCTGCACATTGTGTTGTATGATTCCAGCCCTTGTTTGGTTGTCTGGCTTGAGCATCTCTTTCTGTACCAAGTGTACATATCTCAGAGACAGGACGGGGCCGCATCTGTAATTCTGTGGGTGGAGTATCTTTACACAGTTTTTGTACTAAAAACGTGTAAATGCTAAGCATCAAAATTGGTTTAGTTTGTAAAATTAGGTCATTATAATTTAGTCATGTCTCTGATTTGTAATTATAGTCTTGATTAGCACCCTACACTATAAAATCTATACATATAAACATGATGTATATGTGTGTGTGTGTGTATATATATACACACATATATATGTATGACATATTTAGAACGGCATCAGAATATGACTCAAATAGGACAATCTATATTTTTTCTATTTGATCTCTAACAAACAGTTTGGCAGTTAACTAGAGGCAGGTTTGGAGAGGCTCCCTTGAATGTATGTATCTTTCTAAAATGCCGTAGTTTGCTGTTGAGTGGAGAACCAGGCCACAGAGCTTCTGGGACTAGGGGTCTAGCACTGTCTGAAAGTGTCCAGGTTAGTGTCACAATCAGGGACTTGATTATGAAGGGAATATGGGCCAGCTGGCACTCTTGTGCTCACCTGTCATATTCTGTAAGTAGAGGGTTTTGCAGGCAGTTCTCTCTAGCTCAGGCCTCTAAAGGAAGGGCCTGTACTGGGAGGGTCACACTGAGTTCCTGTCCTGACATTAGCACTTACTAAGTGTGCTGCATTAGTCCCGTTACTTAACTTCTTTATGCCAATTACTTCGTCTGTTTGCCTGGGAAAATGCAGGTATCTATCCCTAGGGTCTTTGTGAGACTTTTGTGTCTATCACTTAGCTCCTGGTTCTGGGGCACATAGAATGCACTTATTAAATGCTAGCTTATGAACAATAATATTCTTTCTCATGATCAGGTATTTCTCTGACTGACAGGGCAGCAGTTTTAGATGAGCCATTAAGTGGGATGGGGGATTAGCCAATCTTTCTCAGAGCTTTCCAGGAAAACAGACTTGTAACTCTGACCTCTAATTTCTGGCCTTTTGCCCAATTTGTGGTCCCTGGGTGTGCCCCTGTTCAGAACAAGCTGCTCAGCTGGTGAGTCCCAGGCCTGATTCAGGCTGACAGTTTCTATTAAGAAAGAGATGAGCGGTCTCTTCCCTACACTTGGAGGCCAGTGTGTTGGGTTCTTAAGCGATTCTTCAGCAGGTCATTCCTAAAAATCTTTATATTTATTAATTAGTTTATTGATGCCATTATCCTGTATTCATGTGCAGAGCTGATCCTCTTGGATGTGTTCCTTTAATTACTACAGTTATCTGTTATTTTCTGGTTTATATGTGATCTGCCATTTATGGCTCAGAAATTTCCATTCTGTTATCAGCAACCAGTCAGAGCTTCGTGTATTCAGTGACCACTTCTATCACTTTTAGACAAAAATGAACTAACTTGACATTTTGAATAAATGGATTGTTGTCTGGATTTGGATTAAATTTTGCAATAGTGAAACCCACAGATCTTCATGTTTAGTAGGAAGGAGGTCAGAAGTCCCCCAGTGTGACTCTCTTTAGGCCTGACTGCACCGAGTCAGATCATGTATTGATCCCCATGGCTCAGTAAGATACTCCAGTTCCTGGAGGACCCGCTCCTGGGTGTGGATTTGAGCAGGGACAGGCTTTTAGCTCACAAAACTGGGAAATCACTGCAGTGAGTTTAAGTCCAACTCGAGTCCCTCTGCCTCCCCAGTTGTACGTGCTCAGAGGACAGCCTGACCGGCTCTTCTGGGAAATGAGGAGGATGTGTGCAGGGGTGGCACGGGAGCTGGATCTTGAAGGGTCAAGAGGGATATTTTTCATCTAAGAAGTTAGGCAAAGGAAACAGCCTAAGGAAGGACATAAAATCCTGGTTGGGGATGGAGGGTCCGTTGAAAATGAACGGACTGCCGTTTACCATGTGTGACAACAGTCTTCAGTCTTCAGCTTTTGGGTGTCGGCCTACACACCAGAGATAAGAAGACTGAGACTCAGAGAGATTGAATGACGTTCCCAAGAGCAAGTGCTTAAGTTGAGTCCCAGTTTCCTCTCAGTATTCTACTGTCTCTCCCACTTACCCTGCTGCCCAACTAGATTCTGAGCCTTGTACCAAGTTCTGTCTTTTTAAGTGCTGTGCTGGAATCTGGCACAGTTCTATTTTGTGTTCTTGAAAGTATGGGATGTTAGCAGTTCCAGAAGAAGCTTTTTCTTGTGGGGTATTATTTTTATTTGCATATATAAACCCTGTGCCGCCAAAGCTCTTAACATAAGCATTGCCTGGCACACATACACACACACTTTTATGCCCTAAATAGCAGAGGCCTAGAAATGTTTGTCTACTTCTGCCAGCATCTGACTGTGATTATCTTTAACCACAGTCACACTTGTTTGTCTCTTAAAATAGTATTCACTCTCTCAAGGAGGCTGTTTCTAGTCATCACAGCCCTCCTAGAGCCACATCTGTCCCACCTGCCCTCTCCTGGTAGCCTTGGCAGCCCAAGATTTACTGTGGTTAATTTCCCTGCTCCCTCATGTTGACACTCCTGAATTCTTCCTTGGGATCGACAGACCTCTCCTAGGGAGGCTATTAGATGTCACCTTCCAGAGCCTACCTGTTGACTCAGGTAACTGAAAATAGAGCTTTCCCTGCAAGTCCATCAGCCATTTTTCCTCTCTCTCCCTGGGTCGCCCACAAGCCATGTGAATATCCCCTGAGGGGAGCAGCCTGAAGGCCAAACCATGTATGACCTATGGGCTGGGCTCAGCCGGTCTTTCGAATGCAGCACCCTTCCCCCTGCCCCCAGCAGGGACAGTACATTTTGTATGTCCTTGCTTGGGCTTCCGCCGCAGAGAAAGCATATTCCCCTGTGCTAGTCTAGTGGGTTCCTTTGCTTCAAAGTAAAGGCTGGCTTATCCTGGCCTTGAACTTGAGGAAGGTAAAAGGAGGAAAATGAAGAAGGTGTTTCTACCTGACAGTTTCTGTCTATGCACGGCCCTCCCCCACCCCCTAGAATATTACAACCTACCAAGCCTGCAAAAGCTGCTACCAGATGGAGCCTGGTGGTCTTACTTGAGTTCTTCCTCAGCTATCACTAGGATAAAGGAAGTGAACAACATCAACCTATGCGTGATTCTGTGTTGTGTGTGCTAGAGTCGGATCTTACCACTAACAGATACGTTTTCTGAAACAACTGGGGTGACATGTGGATGGCAAACATAAAAAACCCACAGAATAGGAACTCTGAAAAAATGGGTCATCAGGATCGCTTTCCCATTTTGCAAGCTTGCTCTGTGATTTGAACAGCATGTTCTCCAGCGTGGGGGTGTGAGGATCACCCATCAGGCTCTGGCAACAGTCCTCTTGGTGCCACTGCTGGACTATACTGCTCTTCTGAACCACAAACGCTGTTATTTCTGCATCACCTTGTGATAGTGGAATTGAAAGTTGAGGTGCTTAATGGTGGAAAATAGGTTTGGGAGATGAAGCTTGCAAATGAGCTTGTGAAAGGCCTATAAATATTTTTATGATCCTTAAAATACATTGTCTCGCTAAATAGAATGAATACTGTGCAATTTCCATTCTGTTGGGTTAGACACATTTCAGCCTTCCCAACTGGAAATTTGAACCAGCTATTTTCAAATTCATTTCTGTATGTGCAGATAACAGGTGCATTAAGACGCTTTCTCCCTCACCCCCACCATGGCCCTTCATCCAAATGGAGCTCAAAAGTGAAAGAGTGTACATGTTAGGGTCCAGCAGACCTGCGCTGAATACTGCCTCTGTCACATAGCAGCTCTGTAACCTGCCGTAAGGGACTCCACCTTTCTGTACCACATTCTACTCACAATAAAGTGATCAAAATAATAGCGCCTGTGTGCATGGAGTGTTGCAAATGTTACAGGAGAATGGCAGTGAAATACCTGGCGTGTCAGTCACGTTGTAAGTTCTCAGGGAAGAGCAACATATAAAACAATGCAGATGATGTTTGCACAACATTACTGTACCCTTAAGAGTGGTTAAAATGGTAAATTTTATGTTATATATATTTTATAACAAAAAGAATTTTTAAAGTATACAAAAAAAGGTAAGTATATGTGTGAAAGAGAGCAGTCTGTTAATTTATAAAAAACTGGAAGGAAGTTTACCAAAATGTGCTGTATGGAATGATTCTGGGTGATTTTTTAATTCTCTTCTTGAAACTTTTTTGATTTTTCAAAAGTCTTACAATGACATGACTTACTTCTTCTAGAAAATGTCGAATTACAACAAAAGTCTAGCTGTACAGAAGTATTGCTAAGTAAAACAAAGACAAGCCACCCCCACTTTCAAGTAGGTCCCAAGACTCTTCATTCTCCACCTGCCCTGGTGGCTCTTGGGGTTGCTGGGGGCAGGGTCGCAAGGACAGTCCTCCCAGTCCTGGCCCCACACTGACCTGTGCCCCAGTCAGCTGTCTGCCAGTCCGTGACCACAGTCACTAGATGATTAGGGTGGGACAGCGCACACGGCTCCTTGTTGCCCACCCCTATGAGCTGGGGTGACTCTAGGTGCCACCTTAGGGTTTTTCTGGTATCATGTATTTAATAAAGATGCATGTGCGCCCACGGGTGTTTCCCAGCCCCTTTGCTTCCCCATGGCCGTGTTGATGTGTCAGAATACCCCCAAGAGCAGAGCGGCCGCTGGCCCTGCCACCATCAGTCACCCTGGCTTTTCCATTACACATGACTTCGATTCTGCCCACTCCCATGCACGCACACCAGAATGTTATTCTTGCCACAGCTTCTAGCATCTCTCCCAACGCTTTATTGGAAAATCTACTTGTTATCGACTTTAACCCGTTTTATCACCTCAATGCCTGGCTGACTCATTTAGATTATCCCTATCACGAATGATTTAAAGATTTGACTTAACATATTCATATATTCATTCAGCAAATATTTATTGAACCTAAATATACTGAAACTTAAAACACTCAGAGAAATCAAATCACATTTAGTGGAGTTTTTGTAGGTGAGGAATTATGCTTCGGTGCGATTACTATATTGTCCTCATGTAGGGCGTTCCTAGGTCCTTAAACTTTGGCCTTAAGTGATATTTAGACCAGACTCTATCCTCTCTTTGATGAGGGCCCTCCCTGGGGATGTGTGACCCAGCAGAGCCAAGAACGGCCCCCAGAACCAGAGCCTGAGGTCTGCTTCTCCCAGGGCTAGCGTGCTCGGGCTCACCCAGCCTGATGCATTCACGAAGTCATGAAAACACCCAGGCTCTGAGATATGAGGCCAGGTTTCTTCCTAATTCTTTCTTTCTCATGGTCCTATCTCCTTAAAAAATCTATAATTTTGACTTAAAACATATGGGAACTTATAAGACAAATATAAAACAGAGGCTCTTTGAAGTTGCTACTTTAAAATATTTTTCCTGACATCAAAGTAAGGTAATTATGTCCCCAAATAAAATTTTACATAAAAATAAATTCCAGATGGATTTCAGGTAGACCTATAGATACTTTAAAGAAAGTTAAGACAAATGATAGACTGGGAGAAAATACTTGCAACCTACATAATAGGCAAAAGATTAATATCCAGAATGTGTAAGAGTTTTTATAAATTAGTAAGAAAAAAGACATCAACCCAACAGGAACTCAATAGGAAAATGGGCAAGAGTTATCAAGAAAGAGGATTTAAAAAAAAAAGCAATAAATTTTTGAAAAGACAACATCAGTAGTAATCAGAGAAATACAAATAAAAATGAGATAATTTATCACCCTTCAGATTAGGAAAATGATTGGTAAGGGGTGGAGAAATGAAGTCATATACTGGTGGGTATATAAATTGTTAACAGTCTTTGTGGAGGGCCATTTGGCAGAATCTATAAAAACTGAAAACGTGTATGCCTTTTGACCTACTTCCAGGAGTGAACCCTAAAGATGCTCTCCAGGGTGCTCAGGTAGCAGCTTCTGTAACAGCCACCAGGGAGGTGGGCAATAGTTTAATTCCAACAGAGGAATGGTATGCTACAGTTCTAGTGTGGAATACTATGCAGCCATCTAAAACAAGAAGATACAGAAATGAGAAGATCTTGTACTTATTAAATGAAAAAATACAGAGAAATATTCAACTAGATAGCATGAACTGCTTTGTGCAAGAACAAACTCCTTATATGTGCACATGTGTGTGAGAATATGTAGAAAATGGCCTGAAACTTACATATTGAATAGCCATGATTACCTCTAGGAAAGAGAGTGGAATTGGGACCCAGGGGAATAGCTGGAAAGAATTGGAGAGAAATGGAGGACATTTTACCCTATAATCTTCTAAGATATTGTTTGAAATTTCATGAGCATGTCCTATGCATGATGTACTTTTTAAAGTAAAATATATTTATAAGCAGATAGTTAGACAACATAGGTAAATTAAAGGAAACATATTACCTATAATCCTAGAGTCCTTGACTTTAGTTACTTAACCCTCAGTCTTTTTTCTGTAGGTATATATGTTTATGTGTGTTTATAGACATTTAGCCCTGCTAGTTCAATTTTCATACTCAGCATTGTATCCTGCTTTTCACTTAATGTTGTCTAAGCATCTCCCCACAGTTTTACAAATTTATAGTGTCTTGTGCTACCTTTGAATGTTTATTATTAATTCACACACTTTGAGGCTCTAGAATAGATGGCAGGATTTTCAAGGGCCATGAGGAACAGGTCCCTGGAGACTGAGCCTCGTCCCATCTGCCCAGTAGGATGGTAAGTAGAGGGAAGCTGAGTCAGGTGTGAGGACTAGTTGCCGGAATTCCACGGAAGCCATGCAACATCCTCTCCTCTTGACTTCTCTTCTGGTGATTGATACGCCTTATGTGTTTCCTCCTCCCCAGCTTATGTTCTAACTCTGGCTCCTGGGAGCTGCAGGCCTGCCTGACAATTGGGGCCAACAGGCAGCATTTGAAATGTTGGCCCTCCCCTGAAGTAATGGCATCTGAAAGTCAGCTTATAATACAAATTTCAGCTCTCTATATCTCTGAGTTTTAAAGTTGATAGACTGGTAAAGATGACCTAGAGTTGTTCTTCCATTTGACAGATTGGAAAAATTGAAACCCAGATTGGGATTTGCCTAAAACCATGCAGCAAGTTAGCAGTAAAGCTGGAATTCTCACCTGGGACACTTGGGTGGCCACTGTTCTTCTTACTGTGCCAGGCGGAACCCAAGCAGCATTCGGGCTGCCTGGGCCCCTGGTACCTAACCAGAGGGTCAGTGGGCTGAACAAATGTCATCTGGGCTTAAGTGTTAGTTCATTCATTTGGCGAATATCATGCTCTGCGCACACTACATATAGACACAAAGACGAGGTAAGTGTTCCAAGGTGTTATAGGTGCGTGATGACATGGTGTTAGGATTACAGAAACTTTTCATTTTCTTCTTTTTTTTCCTATAATGACTATGTATTATGTTTGAAAGCTTGACCTTTGTTTAAGTCTTCCTGTTCATCTAAGTATTTTTATTTGTTGAAGTCATGACGTACTTCCTAACTTTGGAGAAAGAAATGGGTGGGAAATGTTATGAACTGGATAAATCCTCTCTTCTAACATGAACTTGATAGCTCTGGGGTCTTGGGCCTGAGTTCACAGAGAAGTCCATGCCACTGACCCATTCGCGCCTGTCATGTATATCTGTGACTGATGAGGAGCGGCAGGTTGGAGAAGGGAGGAAGGGGTGGTGGAGCAGCTCGGAAGAAGGAAGTGGTTCTGCCTTGGCTGCTGGCCTGTGAAGCAAAGCGAGAAAGAGAACTCACTGGGCAGGTGACTCAAAGTATACGAGTTGGATGGCTTGGGATTAAGAGCTGGCTATTCTCCAGGCATCAGGTGCCATTGGCATTACTGTATTAGAGCATAATGTTAATTATTGTCATTCAACAGTCATTGTCATTGCTGTTTATGGACATGTAACAACCTTTCATTACTGCTTGAAGTATATATTATTATCTCGGAGATGGGTGTTGGTTATCCCATTTTAGAGATGAGGAAATGGGGGTTCAGAAAGGTTAAGAGGTAGAGGTGGAACTCAAACCCCGAGGTCCTCTCACTCTACCACTTCGCTCCTGTATTCATCCATGCACACACTAACAGGCACCTTGGCTTCCTTTTCATTTATTTAATATTTAGAACACATTTATTAAGTATTAAAAGAAACCTTTTCCCAACAAATGTTTATTGAGTGTTTTAGCTCTTTGGCTCAGGCACTCTTCTGGTGCTAGAAACACAACAGTAAACAAAAACAGACAAAAATTCCCTGCCCTCCTGGAGCTTAAATTCTAGTGAGGGTGGGTAGGGGAGACAAATAATAAATTCCACGATAGGCAGTTTTAAATGTAGGGTATTAATAGAAAATGTTGTTCAGTAAAGCCAGTAGCAGGAGATGATTGCCACTGAAAAGACAGTCTGTTCCTCGCATTCCCAAAAAGAGGAAGTACACCACTCAGGACCACGGGAAAAACTGTGAGGTCGGTTGCAGGCCGAGAGAGAAAAGGAACCAGTGAGCTGAAGCCCTTAAGAGGCTAGTCAGAATCCTCTCTGGATTCTGGAAGTTCTGGAGACTGGAAGTCCAAGATCAGGGTGCCAGCATGTCAGGTCCTGGGGAGGTCTCTCCTCCTGGCTTGTAGACAGTCATCTTCTCACTACAGAATCAGAGCAAGTTGAGAACAACACATCTTTTTAGTGCCTGAGAAGTCGAGATTGAAGAACTGCTTGCCAAGAGAATAAACAAATGGCGGCGTGAGCAGGGCGGCAGAAATCTCCTCCCAACACTATATTTATCTACGAAAACACAGCAAATACATCTATTCCTAAAAGAGGGACAACAATACACAGGAAAGCGCACAGCGTGCAGCTACACCCGAGAAGACTCAGCACACCAAGAGCCGGTCTTAAAGAGCCCAGCTGACATACGTGGCAACTATCAGTGACCAATTCTACGGCCATGAAAAGACAGAGGAATATGGTTCAGACCAAAATCAACCAGACAACCCCAGAGAGGGAGTCTGAAGGGATGGAAATGCACAGTCTTCCTGAAAAAGAATTCAGAATAAAAGTCATAACCATGCTGATGGACCTACAGAGAAATGTGCAAGAGCTGAGGGAGGAAGTGAGGGAAGTGAGGAAAGACAATGCAGAAATCAGACAAGCGATCGAACGGGCTTAACAGCAGAATGGATGAGATGCAAGAGACTGTTAATGGAATAGAAAACAGAGAACAGGAGTACAGAGCAGCTGAGGCAGAGAGAGATAAAAGGATTTCTAGGAATGAAAGAATATTAAGAGAACTGTGTGACCAATCCAAACGGAACAATATTCGCATTATAGGAGTACCAGAGGAAGAAGAGAGAGAAAAAGGGATAGAAAGTGTCTTTGAAGAAATAATTGCTGAAAACTTTCCCTTTGCTGGGGAAGGAAGTAGTCTCGCAGTCCACCGAAGCTCATAGATCTCCCAACACAAGGGACCCAAGGAAGACAACACCAAGACACATAATAATTAAGATGGCAAAGATCAAAGATAAAGACAGGGTATTAAAGGCAGCTAGAGAGAGAAAAAAGATCACCTACAAAGGAAAACCCATCAGACTATCATCAGACTTCTCAACAGAAACCTTACAGGCCAGAAGAGAATGGCATGATATATTTAACGTTATGAAACAGAAGGGCCTCGAACCAAGAATATTCTATCCAGCACGATTATCATTTAAATATGATGGAGGGATTAAACAATTTCCAGACAAGCAAAACCTGAGAGAATTTGCCTCCCATAAACCACCTCTACAGGACATCTAAAAGGAACTGCTCTAGAAGGAAGCACTCCTAAGGCTAAAAAGCTGTCACCAGAGAAAATAAAATCATAGCAAAGAAAGCAGACCATCCAAACACTAACTAAAGGCAAAGAATAAAACACCTATTATAGAAAGAATGGAGGAGGAGGAATAAGAAAGGGGAGAAATAAAGAAACATCAGACTGTGTTTACAATAACTTAACAAGAAAGTTAAGTTAGATTGTTAGTTAGTAAAGAAGCAACCCCTGAACCTTTGGTAACCACGAATCTAAAGCCAGCAATGGCAATAAGTACATATCTATCAATAATCACCCTAAATGTAAATGGACTGAATGCACCAATCAAAAGACACAGAGTAACAGAATGGATAAAAAAGCAAGGCCCATCTATATGCTGCTTACAAGAGACTCACCTCAAATCGAAAGATATACACAGACTAAAAGTGAAGGGATGGAAAAAGATATTTCATGCAAACAACAAAGAGAAAAAAGCAGGTGTTGCAGTACTTGTATCAGACAAAATAGACTTCAAAACGAAGAAAGTAGCAAAAGATAAAGAAGGACATTACATAATGATAAAGGGGTCAGTCCAACAAGAAGATATAACCATTATAAATATATATGCACCCAACACAGGAGCGCCAGCATATGTGAGACAAATACTAACAGAATTAAAGGAGGAAATAGACAGCAATGCATTCATCTTAGGAGACTTCAACACACCACTCACTCCAGAGGACAGATCAACCAGACAGAAAATAAGTAAAGACACAGAGGCACTGAACAACACACTAGAACAGATGGACCTAACAGACATCTACAGAACTCTACACCCAAAAGCAACAGGATACACATTCTTTTCAAGTGCAGATGGAACATTTTCCAGAAGAGACCACATACTAGACCACAAAAAGAACCTCAGTAATTTCAAAAATATTGAAATCCTACCAACCAACTTCTCAGATCACCAAGGTATAAAACTAGAGATAAATTTTAGAAAGAAATCAAAAAGGCTCACAAATACATGGAGACTTAACAACACTCTCCTAATTAATCAATGGGTTAACGACCAAATCAAAACAGAAATCAAAGAATATATGGAGACTAATGACAACAATAACACAGAGCCACAACTTCTGTGGGACGCAGCAAAGGCAGTTCTAAGAGGAAAGTATATTGCAATCCAGGCCTATTTAAAGAAAGAAGAACATTCCCAAATGAATAGTCTAAAGACACAATTACTGAAATTGGAAAAAGAAGAACAAATGAGGCCCAAAGTCACCAGAAGGAGGGACATAATAAAGATTAGAGAAGAAATAAATAAAATTGAGAAGAATAAAACAATAGAAAAAATCAATAAAACCAAGAGCTGGTTCTTTGAAAAAATAAACAAAATAGATAAACCCCTAGCCAGACTCATTAAGAGAAAAAGAGAATCTACACACATAAACACAATCAGAAATGAGAAAGGAAAAATCACGACGGACCCCACAGAAATACAAAGAATCATAAGAGAATATTATGAGAATCTATATGCTAACAAGCTGGAAAACATAGAAGAAATGGACAACTTCTTAGAAAAATACAACCTTCCAAGACTGACCAAGCAAGAAACAGAAAAACTAAACAGACCAATCACCAGTGACGAAATCGAATTGGTAATCAAAAAACTACCCAAGAACAAAACCCCTGGGCCTGATGGATTCACCTCTGAATTCTACCAGACATATAGAGAAGAAATAACACCGATTCTCCTTAAAGTTTTCCAAAAAATAGAAGAGGAGGGAATACTTCCAAACTCATTGTATGAAGCCAGCATCACTCTAATACCAAAACCGGGCAAAGACCTCACCAAAAAAGAAAATTACAGACCAATATCCCTGATGAACGTAGATGCAAAAATACTCAACAAAATATTAGCAAACCGAATTCAAAAATACATCAAGAGGATCATACACCATGATCAAGTGGGATTCATCCCAGGGATGCAAGGATGGTACAACATTCGAAAATCCATCAACATCATCCACCACATCAACAAAAAGAAGAACAAAAACCACATGATCATCTCCATAGATGCTGAAAAAGCATTTGACAAAATTCAGCATCCATTCCTGATTAAAACTCTCAACAAAATGGGTATAGACGGCAAGTACCTCAACATCATAAAGGCTATATATGACAAACCCACAGCTAACATCATACTTAACGGCGAGAAGCTGAAAGCTTTCCATCTAAGATCGGGAACAAGACAGGGATGCCCACTCTCTCCACTGTTATTCAACATAGTACTGGAGGTCCTAGCCACAGCAATCAGACAAAACAAAGACATACAAGGCATCCAGATTGGTAAAGAAGAAGTCAAATTGTCACTATTTGCAGATGACATGATACTGTACATAAAAAACCCTAAAGATTCCATTCCAAAACTACTAGAACTAATATCTGAATTCAGCAAAGTTGCAGGATACAAAATTAACACACAGAAATCTGTTGCTTTCCTATACACTAATGATGAACTAACAGAAAGAGAAATCAGAAAAACAATTCCATTCACAATTGCATCAAAAAGAATCAAATACCTAGGAATAAACCTAACGAAGGAAGTGAAAGACCTGTACTCTGAAAACTACAAGACACTCCTAAGAGAAATTAAAGAGGACACTAACAAATGGAAATGCATCCCATGCTCTTGGCTAGGAAGAATAAATATTGTCAAAATGGCTATACTACCTAAAGCAATCTACAGATTCAATGCAATCCCTATCAAACTACCAACAGCTGTCTTCAATGAACTGGAAGAAATAATTCTAAAATTCATATGGAACCACAAAAGACCCCGAATAGCCAAATCAATCCTGAGAAGGAGGAATAAAACAGGGGGAATTACACTCCCTGACTTCAAGCTCTAATACAAAGCCACAGTAATCAAGACAATTTGGTATTGGCACAAAAACAGACCCACAGACCAGTGAAACAGAATAGAAAATCCAAACATTAACCCAAACATATACAGTCAATTAATATTTGATAAAAGTGCCTTGGATATACAATGGGGAGATGACAGCCTCTTCAGCAGCTGGTGTTGGAAAAACTGGACAGCTACATGTAAGAGAATGAAACTGGACTACTGTCCACCCCCATACATAAAGGTAAACTCAAGGTGGATCAAAGACCTGAATGTAAGTCATGAAACCTTAAAACTCTTAGAAAAAAACATAGGCAAAAATCTCTTGGACATAAACATGAGCAACTTCTTCATGAACATATCTCCCGGGCAAGGGAAACAAAAGCAAAAATGAACAAGTGGGACTATATCAAGCTGCAAAGCTTCTGTACAGCAAAGGACACCATCAGTAGAACAAAAAGACATCCTACAGTATGGGAGAATATATTCATAAAAACGTATCTGATAAAGGGTTGACATCCAAAATATATAAAGAACTCATGCACCTTAAGAAACAGAAAGCAAATAATCCAATTAAGAAATGGGCAGAGGACATGAATAGACACTTCTCCAAAGAAGAAATTCAGATGGCCAACAGGCACATGAAAAGATGCTCCACATCACTAATCATCAGAGAAATGCAAATTAAAACCACGAGATATCACCTCACACCAGTGAGGATGGCCAACATCCAAAACACAAACAACAACAAATATTGGCGAGGATGTGGAAAAAGGGAACCCTCCTACACTGCTGGTGGGACTGCAAATTAGTTCAACCATTGTGGAAAGCAGTATGGAGGTTCCTCAAAAAATTCAAAATAGAAATACCATTTGACCCAGGAATTCTACTCCTAGGAATTTACCCTAAGAATGCAGCAGCCCAATTTGAAAAGGACAGATGCACCCCTATGTTTATTGCCGCACTGTTTACAATAGCCAAGATATGGAAGCAACCTAAGTGTCCATCAGTAGATGAATGGATAAAGAAGATGTGGTACATATACACAATGGAATATTATCAGCCATAAGAAGAAAACAAATCCTACCATTTGCAACAACATGGATGGAGCTAGAGGGTATTATGCTCAGTGAAATAAGCCAAGCCGAAAAAGACAAGTATCAAATGATTTCACTCATATGTGGAGTATAAGAACAAAGAAAAATACTGAAGGAACAAAACAGCAGCAGACTCACAGAACCCAAGAACGGACTAATAGTTACCAAAGGGAAAGGGACTGGGGAAGATGGGTGGGAAGGGAGGGATAAGAGGGAAAAAGGGGCATTACGATTAGTAGATGTAATGTTGGGGGGGCACGGGGAGGGCAGTACAACTCAGAGAAGACAAGTAGTGATTCTATAGCATCTCACTATGCTGATGGACAGTGACTGTAATGGGGTTGGTGGGGGGGACCTGATGAAGGGGTAGTTTAATAACCGTAATATTGCACATGATAATAGAATAAATTATATTTAAAAAAATAAACAATAAAATAAAATAAAAATAAAAATAAAAAGAGGCTAGTCAGGGTAATCAGGTCTGGGATGGGCTAGTTTGGATAATTTCATAAGGCTCAGGAATGTTGGAGCTGCCTCTGGTTGTCTGGTGTCGGGCCCTGGGGTGATTAGGACAGGTGGATAACGGCCCCAAAAGCAGAGCTCAGTAAAGAAGAGGGTTGGGAGTTTGCACTGTGGATTGGTGGGTTTGCCAATGAAAAGCACAATCACAATGAACTTGTGTGCTAGGTCTGGAATCAGCTAGCCCTGGGAGGGGCTGCCCCTACAGGGTCAGAAAGACCCTTTGTATCAAAGCTTCAGAATACAAAAAATAAAAGACATGGGTAAAGGTTAGTACAGTAGGTAAATGGCGCTAAGTGCTACTGGGAAAATAAAAGGGGAAGCGAATAGGGAGTGTCAGCACCCAGGGGTGGGGGGTGCAGTTTTAAACGCTGTAGTCAGGGAAGACTGTATTGGGAAGGTAGTGTTTCCGTTAAAGATCTGAAGGCAAAGAGGAGATGAACCATAGGAATTTGGGGGAAGAACTTTCTAGGCAGAGAGATCAGCAAGATCAAAGGTGTTCGCTTATCTCATTGGCAGTCCACCAAAAGCTCTATCAATATACCTTAGACCATAGCAGGAAGAATTTAGTTGGGAGATCAGGTGACACGTAGGTGTAGGAAATACAAGCTGATGGTAGGAAGTAATGGGATGGCCTGATGTGTGTGACCTGAATATGGAGTATTTTGTCCAGTGACCAGATTTGAATATCTTGGTATTTCCCATTCTTCCATATTTGGTATAAAGTTTCTCTCCAGATCCTTTTAGAAGAGGTGATTCTTTGTCGAAAAGTGATTCTAAT
>JAVSCE010009243.1:0-30000 GCA_032199065.1 Smutsia gigantea
AAACACAACAAAAAACAAAACAAAACAAAACAAAGCAAAAAAATGCCCACCGGACGCAGATTCTGTGGAAATGCTCTAGGTGGCGCTATTGCCCCACTATTCCACAGCTGTGACTGTGCCGCTCCGCAGGGCCCTTTATCACTCTGGCAGGGGTGGGAACGAGTAGGAGGCTGTTGATCTCAGTGAGACGTGTTAAGTATGGCTACGCTTCCTCAGTCGCCAGCTAAGGCGTCTGAAACTCCCCAGGACTCCCAGCCTGCTGGGCTGAGTGTGCTGGGCGATCCGGCTCCTCCGCTGGGCTCCTGTCTCTTTAAGACCGCTGAAGAAAGCGCGCACTTTTTTTTTCCTTCCCGGGAGCCGGCTGCAAGCACCCTGGCGCGTTCCCCGCTCAGATCCTGCCCCTCTGTCTCTCCAATCTCCGCTGCACTGCACAATGTGGGTCAGCGCTCCCCGCGCAGATCCCCGGGGCTGGCTACTTCACGGGGTGCGCTTCCACTCCCTCCCGGCTCTGAGTCCTCTCCTCCCGCCGGTGCGCTGGGGTGGGGGAGGGCTCGGGTCCCGCCGGGTCGCGGCTCCGTATCTTACCCGCCTCTTGGGGTGCCGAGTCCTCTTGGGTGTCGCTGCACGCTGTGCGCTTTCCTGTGTATTCTCCTCTCTCTTTTAGGAATAGATGTATCTGCTGTGTTTTCGTAGATAAATATAGTGTTGGGAGGAGATTTCTGCCGCCCTGCTCACACCGCCATCTTCCCGGAAGTCCGCATTATAAAGATTCTTAAAAGAAAATTTTAGTTTAGATTTGAAAGAGAATTTTAGAACTCAGGAGATGGAATATGAATTGGGCCGAAAAGGCAGAGAAAGTCATAACCATACAGGGGCTTTTGTTTGTTTGGTTTCGGTTGGAAGGGGATGATATAGAGTCATTGTTGGAAATAAGATAAACTGGGGGCCAGTTTCCTACCAGTTAGTGCTGTCCCTCAGGGATTTATGCACTTAATGAGTTTTACAGAGCATCTAGCTTGTGTCAGGCACTGTACAGTGTACTGGGATGCCAGAAGGAATGCCACACTGTCCCTGCCTTAAACTAGCTTGCAGTCTAGATTGGGGGGAGGGGGAAGGTGGCAAGTAATGAAACACAGTGAGGTAAGTGTTTACATGCTGTAGGTCTAGGCTTAGGGACACATGCAGTTCATAAGAACGTCTCAAGGAGGCTTGAGGAAGAGGTGGTCAGAGAAGGGAGCAGGGGGCCTGTAAGTAAAAAAATAGATGCTGGTGAGATGATAGTAGAAGGGGGGACATTCCAGCAGCAGGAGCAGCATGTGTGGCATTGACAGGTGAGGGAGACTGTGTCATGCTGATGAGATCGTGACTTGTTCCACACAGCCTGGTTGGACGTGGAGTCAGCGGGGCAGTGAGGCTGGAGAGAGAAACCTGTGTTTGGTCACCGAGGGCCTGATATAAATTGCTAAGTAATTAAGAATTTATTATGAGGGCAAGAGGATTTCACTGAGGCATTTCAAACAGGGTGGTAACCTGCTTTTAGAAAGGCTGTGTATTCCAGAAATACGTTTTTCTCATCACAGTGTGAAGAATGAATAGATATGGCAGTCATTGAGGAAGTAGAGTTTGATGTTCTGGATAAAGGGATAAGAAGAAGTAAATGGTTTCAAGAGGTATTTAGGATATTGGAACAACAGAATCCGGCCATCTGTTGGATATGAGGGAATTGAAGGCGAGGGAAGAGTCAGATTAACTAATGTTCACAACTTGAGCAGCTCAGTGTGAATGGTGAAGCTATCCTGGAAGAAGGAGCCCGGGGTGAACAGAGGGTGTGGTGTGGTAGGTAATGGTGATGGGGAATTACTAACTGTCGCCATGAAAATGATGGCTCGTTTGTCAAGAATAGTTGTAGAGAAGATTACTAAGGGCCAAACACTGAGGAACAGATAGAGAATGAAAGACTCTAAAATTAGACAGAAAAGGAGTATCCTGGGAAGTAACATGGGAATCAGAAGGGTGGGTTGTCATGGAAACCAAGTGACGAGTGGGTTTCTGAGTATAAGTGAATAAAGAATAGTGAGAAATAAGAGGTCAAGTGGAAGGAGTCCATTGGCTGTGATAACAAGTTTTCTGGTGATTTTGCTTACAAAATGTTTTCTGTAGAGCTCCGGGGAAGTGGAGACAGTGAGTGTAGGAGTATAGGCTTTTCTTTCATAAACCTGAGCTTTACAAGGGAAAAGAGACCTAGAGGGAGGGGCTGGGGCATGTGGGGTCACCAGTCTGAGGAAAGTTTTTTGTTTTCAATAAGCTGGTAAAGATTAGAACCAATTGAAATGCTCATAGGAAGTCCTGGTAGATATAATTTGACAATAAATAGCAGATGGAGTGGATCATTGTATTTGGACACTAAGGGAAAGGATTTTGTATGCAGGTGGAGGAATTAAACATGTCAATAGTTGACAGATGGTGTAATGTTCATTATTATAGCTTTCCTAGATTGTATGAAGTATTTTTATTTTGAGTTCCTAACTTTCGCTCTTGGGAACTAAAGAAATTGGGCCCTTTGGCCTTCAACTCATTAGTTGAAGGAAAATTTGGGGCAAAGTCTAGTATGATTATATTATCAAAAGACCAAATTTCAGATGTAATCTAATGAATTTCCTTGGAGTCTATTTCTTTGCTATGGTGGCACTTTGGAAACAAGTTTCTCACTAAGATATAGTACTATGCTTTTAAATACCATGAACATATATTCAACTGGCTATTTCTCAATTTCACCAGTAATCATTTCATTTTAATCAGCTAACTGCTGATAGCCCAGATGAACATCTTGCGTGCAATTTTATTTGGCACATCTCTTAGAATGACTGAAGTGTCAGAACATCCCAGGTACACTGCTGTAGACACCAGCTGCACTGGAGGAGTGTTGCCCAGAAACATCTGGAACATTATTCAGTATGAAAGGGAAGAAATGTTTATGGGAGAGACAGTCACATCTTCTGTGATCAGGTTCTTTCAAAGATTCCAAATTCCATACGCTTTCCATCAACATTTTTCTATAGAACTTTTGATAGAATTATAGTTTGTTGGTTAGATTCTTCGGTCAAGATAAAAAAGGCTAATATTTTTGGAGGCTGGGTTTGTATGTTGTGCCAAATAGACCATTGTGAAGAATAAGTTCTGTTGTTTGAATGAAAAGAATCTGACATATATTTTATTTTCCTAAGGATGTGAAAACAACAACAAAAAAAATAGAATTGACCTCTTAGGAAAGGAAAGGGATAAGACAAAGCTTCATGGGCTAATTTTCAGAACTATTAAAATGATGATTGAACACCCACACTGAACCAGGCACATATAGACACTTTATTTATGTTATTTCTATTCCCTGTAGCAATCCTTGCAAAGTAAATATTCTTTTTCTCATGTTGCTGGTAGGGAAACTACTGACTAGTGTTCAGAGATATTCAATAATTTACCCATGATTTTATCACTAGATTAGGGATCAGATATAGAATCTATTTTTTACTGAAATATCTGTTTACTTTTCACAGATTCTACTCCTATCCAAATAAACTGAGGGTGCATTTTGAAATAATGTTAGTAATATGCATATTCAGGTACTGGTTCATTTGTTAGCTTGGAGAGGGCTGTAAGATATCAGCATTTTATTTCTTTTATATGTATATATCTACTCACATGAACACATTTAAAGAGAACAAATGCCTGTTTTTATAATATACCACTTATAAATATTGAATAAAAATGCAATATATGATTTAGGTCTATTGTAAATGAAGATACAAAAGTAATTTGAAGATTTTTTTTCCCCTCACTTTGGTTCATTTTCCCCTAGAAGATGCTTATTTTGCTAACCAGTGCAGATGTGGAGGGCACAGCTGCTATTATGAGTATGGTTTTCAAAAGACTGTTCTAGCCATGCTTATTAACCAAGGTAACATCCCTATGTGTGTTATTAGTGATTGCTATTTTCTTAGGATCATCATGCAAAGTTTGCTGACTTTAATTTAATTTAGTTGTGTTACCTATTTAGCTAGAGTATAGAGGGAAGAAAAGGCCACTTCCAAGGCACTTGCTTTATTACTTAGGTCTTATTCTTTATTAATTATTTAGATACTGGTGAAGATAACCCTCTCCTTACCTCACTATGTCAGTCCTTTTCATGAAGAAGACAGGGCTCAATCTGGTCATTGTCCTCTCTGAAAATACCTGTCTTACTTGCTTCAGTAATTTGCTCAGCAGTTTATGCCTCAGGTTCCTCATCTAAAAAAATGTGACACTAATACCTAGTGAGGCAGGCTTTCATTGGAATTATAGGAGATGTTACATGTGCAGATAACATGTGAATTACTCAAATTAAGCACATAATAAGTGCTCAAAAAGAGTTAGTGTACTATGAATCAGAAAAGCTCATATGATTAACTTCACGACATAATGATCATGCTTTAATTCTGGCATCTCTGCACTTTTGACTGGTCTCATTCATTCAGCAAATATTTAAGGGAATGTGTGAGTCATTGATTTAGGTGTTGGGGATGTGAATAGACAAAACAGGTAAAATATTTTGCCCTCACTGAGTCATATATTTTAGTAGGGGAAACAGTAAACAAAATAAACAGGAAAACATGTTAGATAGTAAGTTCTGAAAAGGAAATAAAGCAGGGGAGGAGGAGAGGAAATTATGCGAATAGGTCTGTGGTTTAAATGGGGTGGCCAGGAAACTGCCCTGAGAAAGAGCATTTGAGTAAGGATGTGTGAATAAAGGACCAAGTCATTAGGATATACTGGGGAAAGGAAATCCAGGCAGAGAAAATGGCAAGTACAACAGCTTCGAGGCAGAAGAAGGCTTAGCAAGTTCAAGAAACAGCATGGAGGGTAATGTGAAGTTTTTTCATATCTATAAAGTCTGGAAGTTTCACACATCCTCAACGGTCCAGCCTTCTTCATGCTCATCTCTCTCCATTTCTAGGGAATGGCTATTAATCTTAGAATCCAAGATAGCCCTATCTTGGAGTAAATGTACTCTTTACATTCTAGAGACCAGGTGTAATAGAAGAATTTAAAAAAAGAAAGAAAGAAGGAAAGAAACAAGATGTACTCAGTAGCTGTAGCTTATGGAGGATTCACAGAGACTGCTGAAGCAAATGTCTGCTTATCTGCCATTGGCCCATACTTAGTATGGGATTAATTTTAGGTTCCAACGGAGTACTTTCCAAGAAAATATGGCTCTTTCACATTCATTTAAAATATCTGACAAAATAAAAAAAGAATATTGTCTCTTCTTTCTTTATAAGCATGAATGAAATACAATAAACAAAGTTCCCTTCAAAACTTTTCAATATAAGAAGATAGAGTATTAGGCAAGTATCTCTTGCAGTTGAAAAACCTGCTTCACTTCCCTGCAGGGGAGGCTAGGAAATATTCTTTCTAGGAAGCCATTTGCAGAGCTAAAACTTCAATTACTGTGGATGAAGGGGAAAAAGATATAGTTGGGACCACTAGCAGCCTCTGCTATCCTCCACTGCCTGTGCCCTAACACCAGGCAAGGTGATGAACTTCAAAAGATACCTGTGATGCTTTCCTTTTAAGGCATTTGTGAGTAATACATTATATAATTTCCTCAGAAAAAGTGAGAGGAATGGAACAATGCATGAAAATTGGAAAAAAAAGGATTATTTTACATACAATGCCTAAATTCATAGACTCAGCTCAGTTCTTCTGGCACTGAGAGAAATAACTCCTATGCAACATTTTTTGCCTACCAGTCTACTTAAATATAAAAATATTTATATTTTAAGAAATACAAAAATATTTGTATTTTAAGAAATATAAATATAAATTTAGTAAATATAATATATACTAATAAGTTCAAGAAATAAGAAATATAAAATATAAATATATTTAGGAAATATAAAAATAAAAAAACCCAAGAAATATTAAAAAATCCACAGAAGTATCTAAGGTAAGTGAAGCTTTGTTATGTATATCAATAAAAGATGTTTAGAACAAGATAAAGACAATTTTGTGTTCCCATTAATGTCTCCTTTCAAAAGAGGAAATGGAAAGAGTATGGAAACTGCATATCGTAAACAATTTACATTATTGTATGGAATTAATTTTAGGTTCCAACGGAGTACTTTCCCAGAAACTATGGTTCTTTCACATTCATTAAGAATATCTGACAAAATAAAAAAAAGAATATTTTCTTTTCTTTCTTTATAAGCATGAATGAAATACAATAAACTGAAAGTGCCCTTCAAAATTTTTCGATATAAGAAGACAAAGTATTAGGCAAGTATCTCTTTCAGTTGAAAAATATCGAAATGCATATATTTGATTTCGAGTTTCTGATGAGAAGGGGAGGCCAGAGAAGCCATCAGACAAGTTCAGATTTGGAAAGTTCTTCCTGGACAACAGGTGGAGGATCCTGCAGTCTCTCAAGAAAGCTGGTATTTTCGGTGATGTTCATGCTCAGTTTTGTAAACTCAAGGGCTCCATAGAGGAATCAGATAAGCACCTGAACTTTTATTTCATTTCTTAGACATTCTGAGCCTGACCTCTGAACTTTCTGAGATTCATCCATTCTTAACTCCCTGTGTCCCTTTACTCTTCGTACATCTTGGGAAGAGGATATTGGCCTTTTCATGAGCTAGTTCACTTCCCAACCTCTGATTCTACTCCCATGTCCATCCAATTCCATCTATACGACGTAACCAAACCCTGTAACTCATGTTCTGAATGCTCCACTAGCATTTAAATGCTCTCTATTCATTTCCTCAGTTGTTGGCAATTCGCTTTTCAGAAGGTCTGTAATTTGGGGGTGAGGTAGAATAGTTTGTTTTTCTGAAAACATTCTCAGCTCTTAAGAGTCCTGTAATTGAATAGGTCTTGCAATAGAATCAGTTCTTGGAAAGGTTTTTTTTATGACTTGTTTTATTGCTCTTGTTTTGCTGTTGATGTAAAAGACCCAAACCCCAAATTCAGGTTCAATAATGTTCAATTGTCAGAGATTATATTGTAATGGCTCTCCATAAAAGACCTATAAAACAAAGTGTGTTCTTGTACAATGCCTAGTCAGCCGCCCTTTTAGTAGTTACCAGAATCTTTTTTTTTCCTTTTCTTTTCCATTAGCATAAACATTTTGTCTTTATCACATTGAGAATGATACAAAGTTAGCGGCTGAACAAAATTTAATCTTTTTGACCATAGAAGAGCCCGTCCTCCTCGTGCACCTTTTGGCTCTTTTTCAATCATTCTTTCTCAGTTTGATTGAAATATCCTTTAAGGGTTGTTGAACTTCAATGTGGTGTTCCCAATATACATTGTTATTAGAATTTATGCCTGGTTGAGATAAATTTAATGTGCATTGTTTAAACATCCAGCATTTAAACTGATGACTATTTACGGAAAGCTTGTTGATCAAGTGTCTGACTTTTAGAGAGAATTACATTTAAGCGCATTAACTGACATAGCTCTGTATGCATCAGTGGTTGGGTATTGTCAGCATTTATGAAAAGTGAAATGCTACCCTCCTTCAATCTCTGTTTTACATACTTGCTGTCAGGTATGACAATTAAATATCTTTTTTTCCTTTTGTTCCTGGCAATACTGATATTTTATTAAATATGTTCTTTTTTTATTACAAAAGCAACGCCCATCCATTATGGGGATTTTGGAGAACGCAGAAAAGCTCAAAGAAGGAAATATGGAGTTCTTATAAGGAGTGCATAAACTAATACAAGTACTGAATTAGTACAAGAAAGGAATTAAGAGCCCCTGTGACACACACTAAATACTCAGGGTTGTTTGCTTTTGCTATTATCATGTAAGAGGAAAACAACTATAGTTATCATTTTGTATTCTATTAGGCAGAAAGATACAATTAACTTTGCCTCTGACACTGGCGTTATATAAAGGACTGTCTGATACCCATCTTCTTTTTCTTCCTTGCTAATCTTTGACGTTGGAAAAACTGTATCACCTAGCCTTCCTTATTGATGAGGATGAACAATGAAACATTAGTGGAAGTTGTTAGGTGGGATTTCTGGGAAAGCCCATCTGCCTCTCCTCTGGTTCCTGGAATGTGGATGTGATGACTAGTGCTCCAGAAGTCCTCTGGGATCCTGAGGCAACCTTAAAAATGATAGAGCAGAAAGGGTGAAGGAGCCTAGTCTCATGACTGTAGAGCCACAATACCAGCTTTGGCCTATCAGTTCTGGACTTTTATGGGAGAGAGAAATAAGCCTGGATTTCTGCTACTAACGTCAGAATGTATTTTCTAACTGATACCTTGACTAGTTAGTGCATGAGGTTCTTATATTCTTTTCCATAGTCTTTTCTACTCTCTATCTGACAATAGATGGCATCGTTTGTAGGGCTCCATAGATTGCCTTCCTATGCTCTCTGAAATTTTAATCTATTAGGATAGTGTTCTTTTCATTTTGTTTACAATTCTAACAGGAATTCATAGTGGGAAGAATTATTCTGGCCTTATTAGCAGTAGTTAGTGACATATTTCTTCCCTCAGCCCCTAGGTATTGAAGTATAGTTGTCCACAAAAATTCTTTGTGACTGTTTGTACATTTCCAAAGAATATATGTCAAATCACCATGTAGCTTAAATTTGATAGTGTAATGAGTATCTTAATTTTTTTTATTGTGGGAAGAACATTTAAAATGAGATCTACTCTCTTAACAATTTAAGTGTATACTATAATATCATTGACTGTAGGTACCACATTGTACAACATAAAAGCTCTGTATACAGAGCTTACTGATCTTGCTTGCCTGAAACTTTATCTCCACTGATTGAAACTACCCATTTCCCTCCCCCTATACCCTGTCAACCACCATTCACTCTTTCATTCTATGAATTTCACTGTTTTATATACCTCATGTAAGTGGAATCACACAGTATTTGTTTTTCTGTGAGTGACTTATTTCACTTTGCATAATGTCCACCGGGTTCATCCATGTTTGGAATACTGCAGGATTTCCTTTTTTAAGGCTGCTCAGTATTCTATTTGGTATATACATCACAGTTTCTTTACCCATTCTTCTGTCAATGGACACTAGGTTGTTTCAACATCTTGGCTATTGTGAATAGTGCTGCAATGAATATACAAGTGCTAGGATCTCTTCAAGATTCTGATTGCAATTCTTTTGGGTAAATACTCAGAAGTGGGACTACTGGATCGTGTAGCAGTTCTAATTTGAATTTTTTGAGGAAACCCCATACTGTTTTCCATAACAGGTGCACCAGTTTGCATTCCCTCCCAACAGTGTGCAAGAGTTCCAGTCTTTCAACATCCTCGGTAGCACTTGTCTCCTTTCTGATGAAAGCCGTCCTGACAAGTGTGAGGTGATGTCTCACTATAGTCTTGATAAGCATTTTGCTAATAATTAGTGATATGTTAAGCAACTTTTCCTATCCTGTTGGCCTTTGTATGTCGTCTTTGGAGAAATTTCTATGCAAGTCTTTAGCCTATTTTTAAATTGAATACTTATTTTAGTTTACTACTGAGTTTCAGCAGTTCCTTACATATTTTGGAGAGTAACCCTTTGTCAGATATACATTTTTAAATATTTCTTCTTATTACATAGACTTTTCACTCTTGATTGTTTCCTTTGTGGTGCAGAAGCTTTTTAGTTAAATGTAGTCCCACTTGTTTATTTTTGTTTTTGTTGTCTATACTTTTGGTGTCATCCAAGAAATCATTGTCAGGGCCAGTGTCATGAAACTGTTCCTATGTTTTCTTCTAAAAGTTTTACTGTTTTGGATTTTTGAGTTGATTTTTGTGTATTTTGTAAGATAAAGGTCTGATTTAATTCTTTTATGGTATTTGGTTTTCCCAACACCATTTGTTGAAAAGACTATATACTCTCGTGTGTGTATTCTTGGCACCCTTGTCAAAGATCAGATGACTGTATGTGTGTGGGTTTATTTCTGGGCTCTCAATTCTGCTTTGTGGGTCTATATGTCTGTCTTTAACAATACCATACTGTTTTGATTAGTGTAGTTTGTTACATATTTCAAAACCAGGAAGGGTGATAGCTCCAGGTTTTTGTTTTTCTTTCTCAAGATTTATTTGGCTATGTGGTCTTTTCAGGTTCCATATGAATTTTAGAATTGTTTTTTCTATTTCTGTTGAAAATGCAAGCTGGATTTTCATAGGAATTGCATTGAATCTATCACTCTGAGTGGTATGGCTATTTTAACAATATTAAGTCTTCCAATCCATGAACATGACCTGCTTTCCATTTATTTATCTCTGCTTTAATGTCTTTAATGAGCATTTTATACTTTTAGTGTACAAATTTTTAACCTACTTGGTTAAGTTTATTCCTAAGTATTCTTTCTTTCTAGTGCTCTTGTAAATGGGATTGTGTTCCTAAGTTCTTTTTCAGATAGTTCATTGTTAGAGTATAGAAATGTAAATAATTTTTGTGTGTTGATTTTGTATCCTGCAACTTTACTGAATTTGTCAGTGAGTTCTAACAGCTTTTTTTTAAAACGAGTTTAGGGATTTCTGTATATGAGATCACATCATCTGAAAACAGGGAAAATTGTACTTCTTTCTTTATGATTAGGATGTGTGTTATTTTTTTATTCTTCACTAATCGCTCTGGGTAGAACTTCCAGTGCTATGTTAGATAGAAGTGGTGAAAGTGAGCATCCTTACCTGTTCCTGACCTTAGGGAAAAAGCTTCCTATTTTTCACTATTGAGACTGATGTTAGGCCCATGGGGTTAGTCCTAGTGGTGTTTATGATGTAGAGATACATTCCTTCTATACCTAGTTTGTTGAGGCTTTTTTTTTTAATCACAAAGATTGTTGAATTTTGTCAGATGCTTTTTGTGTATTTATTGAGATGATCATGTGGTTTTTATCCTTTAATTAATGGTGTATCATATTAATTGATTTTTGTATGTTGATCCCTGCATCCCAAAGATAAATCCCGCTTAGTATTGGTATATGATGCTTTTAATATGCTTGGAATTGGCTGCTAGTATTTTGTTGTGGACTTTTGCATTTATGTCCATCATGGATATTTGTCTGTAGTTTTCTCATTCTTGAGGTATCTGTCTGGCTTTGGGATTAGGGTAATTCTGGCTTCATAAAATGAGTTTGGAAATTTTCCCTCCTCTTCAATTTTTTGGAAGAGACGTTTTTAGAATTTTTAATTTTCCTCAAGATTTCATTTTATGTTTCTCTTACACACACACACGCATACACACATTCACTTTTATTTTGACTATATAGAAACCTGCTGAATAATACTGTTTTCCTTGTCAGAAAAGCAACACTTTTGTTGTGGTACTTAATCAAATCCCAGGGCATGATATATGCCTTTGAGTTTTTATAATGAAGTTTAATGATCTTGACAGTTAGATGTTTAGCCTGAGAGGATGCTAACAAGTTGAGAGAACAAATAAACAAATATGATGATATATACTATACCTGTGAATAGTTCTTCCAGATATATTCTTTCCCATAAGTTCTTTGTCATTTAAACTGTTTCAACCATTGCTGGCCATCTATAAAGTTGGAATGTTTAAATAATTTAAAATCCCAAATTTTCCTTACCTGTTCTTTTTTTTTTTTTTAGAAAAGTGACTCTTAGTCAACCTATATTATTCTTGCATCATTAGTATTATCACTATAAAAAGGATTTCCTGTATAGACTTTGTCTTTAAATAAAATTATTGGAAATGGGACATACAGGGTGCTAGTCTTATGTGTGTGGGCAAATTAAAGTCACTTCCTATCATCTCTTTTATTCTGTTTTGCAATTGTCATGTATAAGGCAAAAAAGAAAAGAATAGAAGGAAGGAAGAAAAGTTAACAAAGAACCAGCAATAAATATGGATGCTTGGGAAATAGGCTTGATCTGCATAGGAAACCATTTCAGTATGACCTAATGGTACCACTAACATCATACTTATCCCTTTAAAGAGAGCAACAACAACTATAGATTAAAAGTGTACTGTATATATATTTCCTTCTATGATAAATAGACAAAAAACATTTTTCAAGTGGAGAAAAACTTTTCAATCCTTAGGGAATATTTATTAATTCTCTGAGAGTTGTTAGTTTTAAAAAAATTACAGGAATATTTTTAAAATTCCTAGATTGTGATATTAATTTAGATTTTAAAATCCTGCTCCTTTTAGATGTAGTCATTACATGGATGTATTTTACATAAGTTTACTAAAAAGTTGTGTGAGAAATGCATGGGTATATTTTCAGAAAAAAAATTTTTCCCCAAAACTTTGGATTTAATATTTAATTATGATTTGATATTTAATATTTAATGATTTAAATAAGGAGGATGGTATAGTAATAGTATTGCTTATTAGAAAAAAATGATGGGATAAAATATTAGGAGGAAGGTGGATAGATGTCTGCCTAATATAAGGAAAAGTAGTGAATCAGGACTGCATTTGGCTGCAAGTAAAGCAAACTTGACTATTGTGGTTTAGATATGCTTTAATTTTTCCTACAAACTAGACTATCTGGAGGTTGGTAGCTCACAATTGGTACAATGTTGCAATGAGCTTTTCAACGTTACATACTATTTCAGTCTCTACATACTGCCATGCTTAGGGTGTTGCATTTTGTTCTAATAGTTATTTCCTCATAATCCTGAGATGGCTGTTAGACCACAAGGCATTGACTCTGCATTTCAGGTAGAGAGATGGAGGGGAAAGAAAATGGTGTAAAAAAAAAAAAACAAGCGAGAGAGGGAGATATGTATCAGCTGTCCCTTTTTATTAAGAAAACAAAAACCATTCTGGAAGTCTTACCCAGAAGATTTTCCTACATCTAATTAGTTAGAATTGTGCTAAATTTTACCTTCAGCTGCAACAGAAGCATCTGCAGTTAAGAAGGCAAGAGAAGGGATGAGTGGGTGATATTTAGTGAATCTACTGCCAGATATTAATTTTTACCACTGGTAGTAAGCAAAACTTATGAGCTAAGGAAGAAATGTTCTTGAAAAGAAATTCAAGTCTTCTAAATATCACTCATGAAAATAAATAATCAAAATACATTTTCACCTGACAGTAACTATTATTTGTCTTTTTAAATAAGATGCTATGGGGATTTTGGACTGGGCAAAATGGCGGCTTGAGATGTGAGACAGCTCATCCCAAAATGACAAATTATACAAAAATTTACTTAATTAATACAACTAACCTTAAAACAGCAACAAGAAAGAAGGCTGAATCATACTGCAAACAGACCTCACAAACAGAGCAGACCTCACAAAACAGGGTAACATAGGAAAGCCTGAATCTGGTGGGACCCAAGCCCTTCCCCGACCCCAGCTCACCGGCGGGGAGGAAGAGAAATGGAGCAGGGGAGGGGGTGGAAGACTGGGACTGCTGAACACCTAGCCCTGGACATCTGCTTTGTGAGCTGAATCCTATTGTGTGGGGTGCTCTGGACATTGGGGAGCATGGACAGGCAGAGTGCTTGAGATATTGACATTCTGGATGTTTGTGGAGGACAGTATCCATATCCGGCCGCTCTGTGTTGGAGGAAAGGCAGGCAGTCTGAGAGGCTTCCTAGCAGCGAGAGGGCTGCTGAAGGGGCAGGGTTGGCACGGAGCTTGCTGTGCAGGAGAAGGGAGAGCTGGACAAGGTTGCCTGGGGGCACTCTGCCCAGCTGGTTGAGAACTTTGGGGAAATTCAGGTGCTCCAATCACCTGGCTGCCTACTTAGCTCCAAGGCCCCCTACTGTGATACACAGCCTGCCAAGCC
This sequence comes from Smutsia gigantea, assembly GCA_032199065.1. Taxonomy (NCBI): domain Eukaryota; kingdom Metazoa; phylum Chordata; class Mammalia; order Pholidota; family Manidae; genus Smutsia; species Smutsia gigantea. The sequence goes on from JAVSCE010009243.1 coordinate 13,782, forward strand.
TTCCTCCTGGCCTGCAGGCACCTGCTCGCAAACCAGCAGTCACTGCGCTGGCATCAAGCCAGCCAGAGGGAGGCCCCGCCTACAACAGCTAGAGACACAAAGCACAGAGGTTTACACATGTGTGCTTGGCCCACTGGCTCTGACACTGGAGACAGCACTGCAGACGGGAATTAGGAAACAGATCTTTCCTCCCCCCTGGCACCAGCTTCACTCCCTTACAATGCCCAACCTCACTCTAGGGGCTGAGGAGCTCCAAGGACTGGAGTTTCTGCGCACCAGTCAGCACCACACAGAAATATGAAACTTCAAAAGAACATGGTTCAGACCAAAATCTCACAAACCCCAGAAAGAGGGCCAAATGAAAGCAAATTCACCAATCTTCCTGAAAGAGAGTTCCAAATAAAAATTATAAACATGCTTATGGAGGTACAGAAAAATATTCAAGAACTCAGGAATGAATGAATTTAAGTTTGAGATTCAATCATTAAGAAATTACATATCTGAAATGCAACATACAATGGAGGGATTTAGAAGCAGATTAGATGTAGTAGAAGAGACAGTAAATGGAATAGAAATTAGAGAAGAGGAATACAAAGAAGCTGAGGCACAGAAAGAAAAAAGGATGTCTAAGAATGAAAGAATATTGAGAGAACTGTGTGATCAATCCAAACAAAACAATATTCGCATTATAGGGGTACCAGAAGAAGAAGAGAGATAAAAAGGGACAGAAAGTGTCATTGAGGAGGTAATTGTTGAAAACTTCCCCAATCTGGGGAAAGAGATAGTCTTTCAAGCCATGGAGGTCCACAGATCTCCCAACACAAGGGACCCAAGGAAGACAACATCAAGATATATAATAATTAAAATGGCAAAGATCAAGTATAAAGACAGACTTTTAAAAGCAGCTAGAGAGAGAAAAAAGATCACATACAAAGGAAAACACATCAGGCTATCATCAGACTTCTCAAAAGAAACTTTACAGGCCAGAAGGGAGTGGCATGATATATTTAATGCAATGAAGAGAAGGGCCTTGAACCAAGAATACTCTGCCCAGCAAGGTTATTATTTAAAGTTGAAGGAGGGATTAAACAATTTACAGATAAATAAAAGCTGAGAGAACTTACCTCCCACAAACCACCTCTACGGTGCATTTTAGAGGGACTCCTATAGATGGAAGTATTCCTAAGGCTAAAAAGATGTCACCCAAGGGAAGACAAAGAGTACAGAATATGATTCATAACATACAAAGAATGGAGGAGGAAGAAAAGGAGGCAAAATAAAAGAACCTTTAGGTTGTGTTTGTAATAGTATACAAAGTAAGTTAAATTAGACTGTTAGATAGTAAGGGAAAAGCCCTTGAATCTTTGGTAACCACAAATCTAAAGCCTGCAATGGCAATAAGTACATACCTATCAATAATCACCCTAAATGTAAATGGTCTGACTGCACCAATTAAAAGACATTGAGTTACTGAATGGATAAGAAAACAAGACCCATCTATATGCTGCCTACAAGAGACTCACTTCAAACCCAAAGACATGCATAGACTGAAAGGGAAGGGATGGACCATCCAAAAGCAACAGGATACACATCCTTCTCAAGTGCACATGGAACATTTTCAAGAATTGATTATATATTAAGCCACAAAAAGAACCTCAGTAAATTCAAAAAGATTGAAATTGTACCAACCAGCTTCTCAGATCACAAAGGTATGAAACTAGAAATAAATTACACAAAGAAAACGAAAAAGCCCACAAACACATGGAGACTTAATAACATGCTCCTAAGTAATTAATGGATCAATGACCAAATAAAAACAGAGATGAAGCAATATATGGAGACAAATGACAACAATAATTCAACACCACAAAATCTGTGGGACATCATGAAGGCCGTGCTAAAAGGGAAATATATTGCAATACAGGCCTACCTCAGGAAAAAGAACAATCCCAAATGAACAGTCTAAATTCACAATTAACAGAACTAGAAAAAGAAGAACAGATGAGGCCCAAAGTCAGAAGAAGGAGGGACATAATAAAGATTAAAGCAGAAATAAATAAAATTGAGAAGAATAAAACAATAGAAAGAATCAATGAAAGCAGGAGCTGGTTCTTTGAGAAAATAAGCAAAATAGATAACCCCCTAGCCAGACTTATCAAGAACAAAAGAGAGTCTACACACATAAACAGAATCAGAAATGAGAAAGGAAAAACTACTATGGACACCACAGAAATACAAAGAATTATGAGAGAATACTATGAAAAATTATATGGTAACAAAGTGGATAACCTAGAAGAAATGGACAACTTTCTAGAAAAATACAACCTTCCAAGGCTGACCTAGGAAGAAACAGAAAATCTGAATAGAACAATTACCAGCAATGAAATTGAACTGTTAATAAAAAAACTACCTAAGAACAAAACACCTGGACCAGATGTTTTCCCTGATGAATTTTTTCAAACATTTAGTGAAGACCTAATACACATCCTCATTAAAGTATTCCAAAAAGTAGAGAAGGAGGGAATACTCCCAAACTCATTCTACAAGGTCCACATCACTCTAATACCAAAACCAGGCAAAGACACCACAAAAAAAGAAAATTACAAACTTATATCCCTGATGAACATAGATGCAAATATACTCAACAAAATATAAGGACACTGAATTCAAAATACATCAAAAACATCATCCATCATGATTAAGTGGTATTCATCCCAGGGATGCAAGGATGATACAACATTCGAAAATACATCAACATCATCCACTACATCAACAAAAATAAGGACAAAAACCACATGATCATCTCCATAGATGCTGAAAAAGCATTCGACAAAATTCAACATTCATTCATGATAAAAACAAAATGAATATAGAGGGCAAGTACCTCAACATAATAAAGGCTATATATGACAAACCCACAGCCAACATTATACTTAACAGTGAGAAGCCAAAAGCTTTTCCTTTAAGATTGGGAACAAGACAAGGATGCCCACTCTCCCCACTTTTAGTCAACATAGTTCTGGATGTCCTAGCCACAGCAGTCAGACAATACAAAGAAATAAAAGGCATCCAGGTTGGCAAGGAAGAACTCAAACTGTCCTTGTTTGCAGATGACATGATATTGTACATAAAAAACCCTAAAGAGTCCACTCCAAAACTATTAGATCTAATATCTGAATTCAGCAAAGTTGCAGAATACAAGATTAATACACAGAAATCTGTTGCATTCCTATACACTAATGAACTAGCAGAAACAGAAATTAGGAAAACAATTCCATTCACAATCACATCCAAACAAATAAAATACCTAGGAATAAACCTAAGTAAGGAAGTGAAAGTCCTATACCCTGAAAATGACAAGACATTCTTAAGAGAAATTAAAGAGGACACTAATAAGTGGAAATTCATCCCATGCTCTCGGCTAGGAATAATTAATATTGTCAAAATGGCCGTCCTGCCTAAAGCAATCTACAGATTCAATGCAATTCCTATCAAAATACCAACAGCATTCTTCAATGAACTAGAGCAAATAGTTCTAAAATTCATATGGAACCACAAAAGACCAAATAGCCAAAGCAAACCTGGGAAGGAAGAATAAAGCAGGGGGAATTATGCTCCCTGACTTCAAGCTCTACTACAAAGCTATAGTAACCAAGACAATTTGGTATGGGCACAAGAACAGACCCATAGGCCAGTGAAACAGAACAGAGAGCCCAGATATAAACCCAAGCATATGTGGTCAATTAGTATATGATAACGGAGCCATGGATATACAATGCGGAAATGACAGCCTCTTCAACAGCTGGTGTTGGCAAAAATGGACAGTTACATGTGAGAGAATGAAACTGGACTACTGTCTAACCCCATACACAAAAGTAAACTCAAAATGGATCAAAGACCTGAATGTAAGTCATGAAACCATAAAACTCTTAGATAAAAATGTAGGCAAAAATCTCTTGGACATAAACATGAGCAACTTCTTCATGAACATATCTCCCCAGGCAAGGGAAACAAAGGCAAAAACGAACAAGTGGGATTATATCAAGCGTCTGTACAGCAAAGGACACCATCAGTACAACAAAAAGACATCCTACAGTATGGGAGAATATATTCATAAATGACATAACCAATAAGGGGTTGACATCCAAAATATCTAAAGAGCTCATGCACCGCAACAGACAAAAAGCAAATAAGCCAATTAAAAAATGGGCAGAAGATCTGAACAGACACTTCTCCAAAGAAGAAATTCAGATGGCCAACAGGCACATGAAAAGGTACTCAACATCACTAGTCTTCAGAGAAATGCAAATTAAAACCACAATGAGCTATCACCTCACACCAGTTAGGATGCCTGCCATCCAAAAGACAAACAACAACAAATGTTGGCGAGGATGTGGAGAAAGGGAAACCCTCCTACACTGCTGGTGGGAATGTAAATTAGTTCAACCATTGTGGAAAGCAGTATGGAGGTTCCTCAAAAAACTCAAAATAGAAATACCATTTGACCCAGGAATTCCACTCCTAGGAATTTACCCTAAGAATGCAGTAGTCCAGTTTGAAAAAGATATATGCACCCCTATGTTTATCACAGCACTATTTACAATAGCCAAGAAATGGAAGCAACCTAAGTGTCCATCAGTAGATGGATGGATAAAGAAGATGTGGTATATATTCACAATGGAATGTTATTCAGCCATAGGAAGAAAACAAATCCTTCCATTTGCAACAACATGGATGGAGCTAGAGGGTATTATGCTCAGTGTAATAAGCCAGGTGGAAAAAGACAAGTATCAAATGATTTCACTCATCTGTGGAATATAAGAACAAAGGAAAAAATGAAGGAACAAAACAGCAGCAGACTCAGAGAACCCAAGAAGGGACTAACAGTTACCAAAGGGAAAGGGACTGGGGAAGAGGGGTGGAAAGGGAGGGATAAGGGGGAAAAAGGCCTATTACAATTAGCACACACCATGTAGCAGGCGTTGGGGTAGGGTGGGGGTATATGGGGAAGTCAGTATAACACAGAGAATACAAGTAGTGACTCTATAACATCCTACTATGCTGATGGACAGTGACTGCAATGGAGTATGTGGTGGGGACTTGATAATAGGGGGAGTCTAGTAACCATAATGTTGCTCATTTAATTGTATATTAATAATAGCATAAAAAAAAGATGATGCTATGGGTTCGTAGGTTAAGTCATTCAAATACTACCTAATTGAGTTAGAAAATATGATTCAATGCATAATAATTATCACAACTGTTATTAGGTACCAAAATGGTGCTAGGTATTTCAAATTATTTTTAAAAACCCACCTCGGTATTTGTATATTTAGTTTTGATGTGAAGAAACACATTTAAAGAGGTTAGATAACTTGTCCAATACGCACACCCTAAAGCAGTGGACTTCAAATTTCAACCTAGTTCTGTCTGATTCAGAGCTTGCATTTGGTTCCTATATCAAGTTGACTGAATAGTGAATACTACAAATTAATGATGTATTTAACATAACTTAATTACATGAAAACTACTGTATTTTATATTTCTGACCATCACTTATACTTAGATCATTCCTATGTTAACCCTTTAAAACCCTCATCTCTCAATGAAGTAGTCTTTTTCCAACTCCACCCTGTTATATAGAGTGATAGCATTCTCCTCACTGTCAGAATTGTCTATCAGCAAAAATCAAAAGAAAATGTGGAGTTTGCATTCAATTTAGATTCAAAGACTCAAGCTAGAGGAATAATGCTCCTATAGAGAATTTTAGACATTACCTACCATATAAAAAAAGGGGTTTTATTTGTTTATTTTCTTCCACAGGTTTTTCCCAACTGTAGTTCCCTTTTTGTAAGTGAGCATAATTTCATCAATATGACAAAGACTTACTCATATTGCAGAATTCCATCAGTATGACAAGGACTTACTAATATTGGGAGATAAGTGTTTTTTCTGTTGCTTACTCCAATAAACTTACAGTCATCTTTGACTCCTTTTTTCATATCCTGTATTTGACCTGTCAGTGGATCTTATTAGCTCTACTATTAAAATACATAAAATGTATATATGAAGCTTTCTCTCCACTCTCTACTGCTTCTACCCTGTTCCAAGTTACTCTTGTCTCTCATCTCATCTGGATTATTGCTGTAGCCTCCTGAATGGTTTTCCTGACTTCACTATTTACCCACCCAATCTATTCTCAAAGGACCAGCCAGGATAACTGATTTCATTAAAATCTAAATCTTGACCATGTCAGACCACATCACCCCTCCTCTGCCTTGAACCTTCAGTGGTCCCATCCCACACTTCCCAGATACTGGCATATCTAGCTCTAATTTCTTTTAGGTCCTTTACAACAGCCTGAAAGGCCCTTTGTAGGTCTTCTTTGATCTTATCTTTTTTCCTTCTCCAGTTTTCTCTGCTCCAGCCATAGGGGTGCCCTTCAGCTTATTAAACTTGCCAGGTGCTTTTTCATCTCAGGCTCTTTGCTTTGCATTTCCTGCTGCCTAAGATGCTCCTTCCCAGATACTGGCATATCTAGCTCTCATTTCTTTTAGGTCCTTACTCAAAACCTATTTTTCTAGTAAGGCTTTTCCTGTCTACCTTATTAAAAATTTCAACCCTTTCCCTTAATTTCTTCTCCCTCTTCTGTGCCTTTTTTCCTTTAGTACACAATCAAACATTCTATCTCATATCAAAAAGCTGGGATTTTTATTAGTTCTCTACCTATTCTAAGCTCTTAGAACATTCTGGTATGTAGTAGATGCCTAATAAATACTTACTGATACAATGAACGGATTAATGAGTGAATCAGAGAATAAATATGCAAAGTAGTGAAGAAAGTCAATCTTTTCTGAAATGTCCGACAGGGATCTCAGGATTCTTTTAAGTTTTTCTTGTTAGTTACAATCTCTGTGCTTATTAAACCATTTGCATGGTTTGTTTTTTTTACTTCACTTGTTGAATCTGACTACTCTGCACATCAGTATTAACTGTAGTGAATAGGAGATTACTTCAAACTCTTGATACTGGGATTTAGATTTTGACCTTCAAGTCTTTCCATTAATGAATTGGAAGGATGTTAAGACTTTTTAAGACTCTGCCATGGATTCTATTTCTGTTTTTTTCTTTCAGGATCTATTTCAGCTTGTTAAAATATTTTGTGTTAATTATTTTGTACTTTCATTTTTATTATGCAAAATTATTCAGAATAAAACATGCATATTCTAAAAAAAAAAGGTAACATGCGGACAGTGTTGCAAAACTCCAGGTGGGAGCTGTGACTGTCATGTAAAAATGACATATGTAAAAGTTATAAAATACACAACTGAAGTGTTTGAAGGAGAAAGGTGTCATTTGGGGTAGATTTATTCTCAAAGTCAAAAGAAAAAAAATGGGAAGTGATCCCACCTGTTCCTTCTAGAGGTTCTCATTGCATTGCCATGTTTAATGGCAATTTATGTGCTGTATTACAAACAGTTTAAATTAAAAAAAGAAGACAAGCTCTTGCCTTCTGGAAAATAGTCCACTTAGAAAAATGATGCACAGTTGCAGAGTTAAATATGTTCAATGAGTTGTTGGAACCACTTAAGTTCACAAACAGCGATAAGAGATGGTAAGTAAAAGAAGCCGAACTTCCTTTGATTCATTTGCATGATATATGTTAAAAGAATATTCAAAAATATATAGTTACTCTTTTCTGAGATAGAATTAATATATAGTGAAGTGCACACATTTTTAGTGTACAATTTGATGACTTGACAAATGCATGTAATTAGCCATGTAACCGCCATCTCAGTGGCATGTGAACAGACACTGGCATCAGCCCAGCAAGTGCCCTCGCGTCCTTTTCTAGTTAATCCTCTTTCACCCACATGCAACCATTTTTCTGATTTTTAAAACTGTTGATTTAGTTTTGCCTAATATTAGCCTTCATATAAATAGGATCATGTGCTCTTTCGTGTCCATCTTCTTTTGCTCAGAGTAATGTCTCTTTGATGTTCATGTCGTGTGTGTGTGTGTGTGTATCCACATTTCTTTATGTACTTTGTATTCCATTGTATGGATGCACTAAAAATTTGTCCATTCTTCTCCTAATGGAATTTGAGTTCCCAGTTTTTGTCACTTATGAATAAAACTTCTGTAAGCATTCTTGTGCAAATGATTTCTGTGGATATGTTTTTATTTTTTGGTAAATATACAGGGGTGGAATTGCTAGGTCAAAGCATAAAGGTATATGTAACTTTATAAGAAACTGCCGAACCTTTCTCCAAAGTGGGGGTGCTGTTTTACACTCAGGCTATCCATTTGTTCTTTAGAAGAATATAGACTTCTATAATTCATAACAGAAAATGGTCATTTGGGGAACTTAGATTAGGTGCCAAAATCACTCTGTATATACAAGGTATTTTTAAGTGCTGAGTATCTACTCCATTTATTTTCTCCCAAGTAAGGAAAGTGGAGGTGTTTCTGATTTTCCAGGAACCAGCTATGGAACAAATGTTTTTAAAAATCTACATGTTAAAAGAGTAGTTGAAACCCACTTAATAAGAAGATAAAGTTATAAACTAAGGCTGTGGTGGAGATGATTAATCCTACAGTTAATTTGAATTAATGGTTTCAGTTTTCTCCCTATTTTTTTCACATAGCACCAGACAACAATCTTTGTTGTGTGTGTTCTAGACTTCTCTAAATGCATTACAAAATGGATATCTACAATATATCCCTGAAATATTCCTTGAAAATCATTCCCTGATAAAAAACTCTTCTCAAGTAGGATGCAAGTCCCAGTCTTAAAATCATTTTCATTATGTGTGTTTTAAAAAGCTTGTTAAGATATGGAATGCTTCTTGAACTATGTGTTAATCTTGTGCAGGGCCCATGCTAATCTCCGTATCATTCCAATTTCGTATATGTGCTGCGAAAGGGAGCACTGCCTCCAGATGTTTTGATTTCATCAAACCCAATATCTATTATGACAAACCAGCTCTAATTTCTACCATCCATGTTTGGTGGATTTTAATATTTGTAACTTTTTTCACTTAACTCATCAAATTTTTGTTCTTTAAGAGTTAATATCCAAAAGGGCATGGAAATTTCTGAAACCCCTTTCCCTCGTTGAAAAGGGGAGTGTGTTTTGAAAGAAGTTCAAAAGGAGGTCCATTTTGGAAGATCTTAAAGTCAGTTCTGACTTTGCTATCCAGAAGACTGGGGAAAATGAATCACCCTCACCCCTGTGCGTGTACGCAGTGAAGTGGAGACTGTGAAGCTAACACTAAGATTCCTAAAAGGCACATGCTTTCACAAGCCTATTCTCATCTAAAATGTTGTTTTCCCTCAGAAACATATTTGTGTTTGAGAAAAAGCAATTACAGGGCAAAATTTTGAGGGAAGGTTGAAAACAGGTACCATGGAAAATATTATTATTGATTTTTATAAATGTATTTGGCAGTGAATGTGTGCTGAGTTGTCCAATGTAAGCATCCAGGATTTTTTTTTTCCATTGGTAGTATAGTAGAGTCCTCTTTCAGTAAACATGTGCTTTTGCAAAACATAAAAGGTCAGTTTTGGCCAACTGCATCAGTCTTTACTCTGCCATCTGTAAAAAATTTAGACTTTGCCTTTTTGAATGACCCTTTAAAAATATACAAGACCTAATTCTATCCTTTACTCCCATAAAACTCCCATTGGACTCCAGTGGGAACATTTTAAAGTTAAGTTCTGAGGAATAAGGACATTTCATAATGCCTTCTTGTGAGAACTTCCTTGGGCAGAACTTGGCGGACGCATTCCTCCTGAGAGGGTTCTATGATCTTATTGGTTTTAGAGCTTCAAAATACACTATGCTATAAAGCAGTTATGCTTTTGCAGACTATCCATCGATGTAACGCTAAAATTCTCACTCATGTGGTGAACATCAAAAAGTAGATGACTCTCAGTGCACCGAGGGGCCCCCCTCCTCTGTCCCTCTTATTCTGATCAGTAGCTGTGTTTATTCTCAGCGCCCGACTCCATGCTTCCCTAGTGCTCTGTTGTAAAACACAAGCCATTTAAAAAGAAAAAACGCTCAGCATGGGCCAGGCACTGCCCTAAAGCTTTACTGACATTATTTCACTTAATCCTATGAGCTAGTAATTACAACTGATTCACTGTAGAGGAATTTACAGTGGCTAAAATATACTGAAGTCACAGCAGAGCTGTTCTATAGATGACGCTCGCTCTGACTCCAGTCATGGATCTCAGCTCTTGCACACCTCGCATTATACTGTACTGTTGCCCTTTACATACCTTTTTTATAGTAAAGGGGAGGTCACTATTTTTGGGGGGGTGTCCTTGTTTGTTTACCTCTCTCTCTAATGAGACTGACTAGCTTGAGATTGGGTTCCGGTTTTCCTCATCTTTGTATGGCTAGCGCAGGGTCCCCTGAGAGTTCAGCAAATAAACGTCATATTTAAATATTACCCTTTCTTTGTGATTATAGAAGTTCACCTCCTTGTTACACTGGACCGAAAAAACGTAAAACATAAGTCATTCCTAAATCCCATTATCTAGAAATAACTGAATGAAAAAATGTTTGATAAATGAGTGAATTCCAAAGCATTTTAAAATCACTTAGGGTCTTGTTCTGCTTTTAATACATTTATATAATAGTAGCACACCATGAATTGATTGATGTTAATTAAGCATGATTAATGCATGATACAGTCTTTAGCCCGCATAAAGCTGAGGGGCAAAAAAGAGGGAAAATAACAAATGTCTCAATGATGAAACTGTTTGAATACCACAGTATAAACTTCCAGAAGTAGCATTTTATTTGGGAATATACATCCTTAAGTCCATTCATTTGGAAGTAGTAAACTAATCTGAAGTACCTATTTAAAATTTCTCTCTCTTGGGATCAGAAATACAATTCAGGATTAATGCAAAAGTATTTTTATCTGCATACCAGTTAAACAGGACTTTATTTAAGTGCTATAGTTAAAAGCAGTTTATTGGTGAAAGTCTAGCCCCTAGTGGACAGGAGTGTCTGGTACACGCCCCCACACACAGCTAGTTTGTAGGGCTTGTGAGGATGTCTGCTAGACCTCAAGGGCTTCAGAATGAAACAGTCTTCAAGACTCTTGATGTTAATATGTTCTTCTATTCTTTTTGATAATATCTGTCACAGTTGTATGTCTGGCTTATCAGAGTGCTGTAGTATTTTAATGAATACTAAGACTTTTCTACTCCACTATTAAAAATTATTTTCAAGCAGCAATCTTCTTAGTTTCTTAGGAAGTAAAAGGAATTAAAATTTCTTCCCTTCCCTTCTGTTCCCTCCCTTTCTTTTTCCTGTTCCTTTTACCAGGAGTCCCCAACATTTAGGCAACATTAACACTTTTCTTTCAGGGTGGATTTAGGTTGCAGGTATAACTTTAATGCACACACTTCCACATTTCACAAAATTAACTATTTCTTTTAAAACTAAGAAGACCTCTTCAGTTACTTCTTTTTCTCTTTTATAAGTATGAGATGTAAAAAAGATAGAGTGCAAAAATTAAACATTCAAATAAGATGGAAATGACTGTACTTGTGCATAACACCTAATATATAGTATCTAAACAGAAAGTTTAGTGGTTTTCTTAAGCTTGCCAAATCCTTCTCATTCTAAGCACTGTTATTAAACACATTTTATGATTCAGAGAAATTGTAATTAGATTTCTCTGATCACCCTGATGATCCTAGATGTTTGCTTAGTTTTAGAAAATTAACCCAGAAAGACTAAATTCGCATTTCAGATATAGCCAATTCTGCTATATGCATTTCTGGGCCTATGGAATAAAGCAGCTAGGGGCATGATACTCAAAAACTTTGTCAGTAACACGTAAAAAAAAAGAAGATAGAAACCTACTGAAAATGATAACACTGTTTTACACACATTAAATGGTTAAGAAATGCATAAATCCTGCAATAAATATGGCACTTTACCTTGAAACAAACCTGAAGTTTCTTTCTGGAAGTCAGAAGGGCTGTAGCTTGTGAGTTATTTTATTGTAAAGTGGAGGAATGAGGGTATTCTGAAATCAGGTGGGATGTTCTAAAACCACATGTGGATGGGTGTAGCTCATAACCCAGGCTGGTGAACTGACATAGCTGGCAGAGGTTTGAGGACTGTGTGTGTTTTGTGTATTCCTGCATGGCTTGGAGTATTGCTCAGGGAAGAAATGGTGCATAAACAATCATTACATTTGCATTGTCCTAAGGTTGTCCCTACTATATCAACTGCATCAGAACAAATTCCCATGTTCCAAACAATAGAAGAATTGATTGTATGCTTTGCAAAAACCTGAAAGAGATGAAAAATGACTCATTTGGAATGAGAACTACTTAATGTTTAAGAAATGCTATAAACCATTACATGTAAGCTGTGCTAGACTTTGTTAGCTCCTCTTTGTGGTACATGTTTTGGCTGCTACCCTTATCAGCACGATTAAATTTATTTATTTCATGTTGCCTTAAGTCGTGCTGGGGGTCTGGTACAATGTTAAGTGAAGCAGAAATGGTTCTTAGTTTCTCTTGAGTTCATGCTTCCTAAAACTTGCAGTAGAAAGCTATAGGGGAAAATAGATTGCAGACATTCTTTAAATTTTAGTTGTATGTGCAAATGGAACACATAACTCAGATAATAAAGGAAAGGTGAATTTATCTTTTTGATCAGTTAAGAATAGCTTCAGCAGTGCTCAGATTTCAGAAGACTGAAAAATGAGCTTTAAGTGTATTTCCAATAAAAGACTAATGTCTCTTTCAGTGCATGTGGTCAAAATAAGAATAGCATAAAATCTCTCCTCCAAATTTATCCTCTCTTAAGTCTTCTGAATTCAACAAATTGGTACCCATGTAGCTTCTCAAGCTAAAACCAAGAGTCATTCTTGATCCCCATCTCTCTTTCTTCACTACCCTCACATTCATTCCAAGCCTGCCAGCTCTGCCTCTGTAATACATCCAGGATCTGCCCCTTCCCACTGCTACCATCATTTCTCACCTGAGGCACTAGCCTTCCAGCAGTTCTGCCTTCTCTTTCTCCTCTATAATCACCTGCCCAGCTGCCAGGGTAACTGTTTAGAATTATAAATCAGATCATCTTTCCTCACTCTAACCTTCCAATGACTTCTTATCTCATTGAGGATAAAAATCTAAACCTGACCAGGGGCTATAGAGCTGCATAATCTGGCTCCTGACTATATCACTAACATCATTACCCATTCTTTGGTTCAAGCCATTTCAACCACACTGGCCTTCTTTCTGCTCCTTGGCACCAACTCTTTCCCTTACTGGAATGCCCTCAACCTAGTCTTTGCAGAACTTTGCAGAACTTTGCAGATCTTCTTACTAAGATTTTAGCTTCGATCTCACTTCTAGAGTATCACTGTCCCAGGATGGCCCTGCCACCTACACCCACCTATTAAATCATCCCTTTCTATTTTCTGCACATCTCTATTACTAGCTGATATTATCTTGATAATTTTATTTGTTTATATGTTTATTGTCTCTTTTCCTCTAGAATTAAGGCTTTGTGGAAGCTTATCTCTCTCATTGAACACCATAGCCCTGGTACATCTTCTAGTGCATGGCACTTGGGTGCTTAAAATGTATTTGTAGAATGAGTGAACTAAAGTTGAAAAAAATAAAAGGGGGATATTTTTTTCTTCCTAGAAAATATACAGTGTCTTGTGTTTTATAATGCAAATGCTTTCAAACTACAAAAAATAATAGTGAGCCTGTGTGCTTGTTTCAACCCAGTTAATAAACATTCATGGTGGTAAGCATTTAGAAATGACTTCTTATATCCAAGAGACTCTCCTAAGTCATATATTAATTCATTTTATTCTTACAACAACCCTTTGAGATAACGTTAAATCATCCCAAATCTTAAATATAGTTCCCTCGGTGTGTATTTGGTAAGCGGTAGTGCTGGGATTTGAACTTAGGCAGCCCTATTAGAGTCAGTTGGCTTAGCCTTTGTGTCGACTCCATAGGAAGGGCATCTAATCACATAGTCATGCTTTCTTACTATGTAAGCTACTGCTTAGCACTTAGTACAGCCTAGAACCTCTAGTTTTTGTTTTGTTTAATTAAAATGATAACAATAAAATACAAAAATCATTACATACAAAATATGACACATAAACCCAGTACCCATGTAAAGAGCCAAAAAAAAATGTATTTGGTGAACTCCTATAAGAATTTCAAATATGAAACAATCTATTGATCAGCAACATATGGATTTTTGGGTAAACAGACAGTCAGGCTTACTCTGATCAGGTACTGACCACCTTTGCTTACTGGCTTGTGGTTTTTCAGAAAGACGCCTGGAAAGTGGCTTGGCATTTATTTTAGAGACCATGATGCCAGCCTGAAATAGCCTTAAGGGTGCAGAAACAAAAGAAAAGGGACTGTGACTTTCAGAAAGTCCACTGGAGAGAAAGTGCTGGGTAGTAGCACATCTGTGATGATGCAGGATTGCCAAAGCCTGTGAGGGGAGCAGAAAGACCAAGACATGACTTGTATCTGTTGGCTTGTGTGCTGTGACCTATTGGGTCTACTGAGATAAAGTTCTTGTCTTTCTTCTGTAACTTGTTACAAGACAATTGTGTGTCTAAATCTTAAGTACTATACGTATATATATATATGATATTTACATATATATATATATATACACAATGATACTGTCTTACATTCAACAGCTTATCTGTGTGGAAGCAAGACAGAGGAGCAGGCGTCCTCTTACAGAATATTCTAACGTCATGGACATGATGATGATATTTTGTGGTTCCAAAACGGAATGAAAAATGGCTACGAGATTAATGGGGACAGATAGCTAAAGGATACACACTAACAGTGAGTTGGGAAAACCTTGGAATGGAGAATTAGTGCTTCCTGTCAAACACATTTTATATATAAAAGCAATGGGAAAAACCTACTAACAGCCTCTGGGGCATGCAGAAGTATGGTACACATACCAGGTGTTTTGTATTATTTTTTAAATTTAAAATGACAAAGAGCCAATAAAATATGTTTTAATATTTTAAAATATTCTTTAGTTTGATTAGACCTGAGGAATAAAATTCAACATAAGAAATTAAATGTTGAAAAACTTGCTGTTACTGTACACCAGATTTATATGGTCAAATGAATAAAAGGCATACTCCATTGAATGAGGATGTGGAGCTAAACTACTCTGTATACAATGCAAGGGGGGATATTTAATTTTTTTTTGTGATGGGTTCGGAAGGTAAGATTTTGTGAGTTCTAAAATATGGAGACGAGGGAGCTATACAGAGAGGTAGCAGCCTTGGCAGAAGATCAAGTCTGAGAAAAGAAAAGGCGGTCAGTGAAAAAAAGTTAACTTTGGCACATGGTCAGGGAACTACTAAGAATAGTAATTCTCAAATTGAATTTTAAATTATTTTCTACACTTTCCTGTGGTCCCTTCCTATTCCACCTAAGATTTTAATGAAATTTATCTACCATACTCTGTTTTGAGGTGTGAAAGAGGAGAGTCTAAGTGGCATGGAAAGAAGACAGCAGCTTCAGAGAGTGAGAAGGTAAAATAGAGACACTGCCCAAGTGAGAGATGGTGAGATTCCATCTACCTAGGAGAAGATGTGGAATATTTTCGGAGAGTTCTGGACTTCCCCTAGGACATGACATAGGGACTTCTTACTTTTAATATAATTATGAAAGTAACAAGTTTTCTAAAGACTAAAAGACTTGAGAGTATCCAGGCTGTAGACACTTTGAATTATATATGTAATACTTGAACTATGGAATTTGGGGAAGACTACAAGGAAAAGCATTAGATAGCCACTCAAGAAGTGAGTATGGGGAAATTGTAAGATGTAAGAGGGTGCATTTTCTCTGTATGCATGCCCTGCCTATGGCAATGGTCATTTGGGGGTCTGCTCCTTCCCTTATCTGGTGCATGTGGTTTGGTAGTACATCCCCAATTTCTTCAGGGGTGAAGTATATTATTTAGACCTGATCCAAATCATGAATTTAAGTTCCCTTGTCACAGCAATTGGTTAGACATATAAGAACTGACCCAAACTGGCACCAGTGAGATGGAAGAAGTTTTCTGACACTTCCAGGAAGCCTGCATTTGGACTTTTCCTCTTTTGCATTGGCTTTATGTTCAGGAGGTACTTGGCTGCAAAATAGTAGCAACAGCTCCCTGCTGCCA
>JAVSCE010009243.1:35000-45000 GCA_032199065.1 Smutsia gigantea
CATTCTGATTACCATACTCTCCTTGTTATCTATTACATAAATGATGGATAGCAGTCATGTCCATTTTTTTCCAACAGTTAAGTACCATGGTCTCTGCTGAACTGGAATTCTGGTATACCACTAAAATCATGGAAACCACTTCTACTGCATCTTCTTTTACTGGCATCCAGAGTACACCCATTAAGGATGTCATAGAGAGATTGGTACTTCCTTAAAGAATGGCTTTTGCAAACCCCTGATGCCCTCTTGGGGAATTTGACTAAGGGATGCATAAGAGGAGCATACATGATAAATAAACTCCAAAATATCTATTATCTATGTGTTTACATTGCTCTCTCTACATTATATGAAGAAATTTCTGCCATTTCAACTTCATTTATTTGGCCACGTTGAGTCCATATTTAGGCCACCAAATAAACAATTAACCACTATTAGCTTACTTCAGCTAGCCAACTGAAATCAGAATATTCTATATTGATAGTCTGTACATCTTTTACATAGATATAAATGTATATTGATATTCATATATAATATATTGATAGTTTCAGCCCAGTTTAAAATTATATTATTTTATGCTTAGTTTCTCCAAACTCGAATTCATTTTATTATTGATATAAATTAGCAAAATCTTGCAAGTATTTTATTGTTTTTTTCTTCCATCTTTGATTTTGTATTTGATCACTGGGCATGCTAGGATCTGACTCTAGTTAAATATCTGGAGATACTAAGTAATAGTGGAAGTAGGTATGAACAGAATTGCCCTTGCAAAACAGTTCTCCTAGACAATAGTCAATATAGGGTCTTCAAGTAAGGCAGAAAGAGCCTTTATAGGGAAAGGACAACAAGCTGCTTTATCTGGCAAAGAAGGAATAGTAAGGTTGGCATGTAAGGTAACTGAATCTTCTGAGCCTTCTAGTATTTCACCATTTAAATTTTTGGAATTCTATTTTTTCCTGATCAGTGTCCTCACTTTCATATAAGAGATTGATATAGGCTTTGAATTGTAATGATCTCATTAATTTAGCAATCTATTTGCCAAATTGTATGTTTGACTTTTGTCCATTTCAACTTACAGCTACAGCAGATAAAGATTTTTTTAACATGGAGAGTCTCTTGTTTTAGTCTGTGCCTTAAACTGATAATTTAAAACTTTGAGATTATTACCTTCAGATGCTATGTTTTCCATTACTGTTAGCAACCACCCTATTCCACAGTCATCGGATTCTCTAGACTATGTATGCTATTCTATGGCAGTGAGCCTTGTTTCCTCTAAAGGTTTGCACAGATGATAATTCAATAAAATTTTTACCATTTCATGCCATCTGCTATCAAATATCATCTCTTAATACTAGTTATATTTCACTATCTTCTGTCCCAGTTTCACTAGATAACAAATCCTAGATTTCCCTCTACCAAGCACATATTGTCCTTCCCAACCCAAATAGTATCTGAGTGTTTGTACTTGTGACTACATCTGCAAACAGTTTCTGTATTAATGTTCTTCTGTACAAGACAGAAATTGACTCTGGCTGATATATGCTAAAATGGAATTTATTAAAAAGGTGTTAGACGCCTCACCCAAACACTAGAAGAGCAGGATAATTAGCTTCAGAGACATCATTTTCAGGAAAAACACAGGATCACACAACAAATGTGGTCCACTTAGAACAGTTTTACTACAGGATGCTGGTCACTACTATTCTCATCACTGCCATGCTTCCTGGGAATTTGGTCATCTTGTAATAATCTCATAGATACAGAGTTTGGAAAATTGAGTTTCACACATTTTTCATCTTCAAAATTAAGTTTGATATACACTTACAAAAAGGAAGATCTCCAAAGCTATTTGGAGGATTCAGGTATAGGGCATCCTCCCCAAATTCTCTCTCTCTCTCTCTCTCTGTCTATCTATATATCTCTGTTTATAAAACACATTACATATATATACGTATATATAAAATCAGTAATTGTTTTTCTGAAATTACATGTGAGAAGAACATGTCAGTAGACAGGTTTAAATTTAGGATGTGTGTGTAAAGGAGGAACAGACACAAAGCTACCCCTTACCCTCACTTCTTGCCTGCTGAAAGAGAAGTTCAACTCCATTTTTAGTATTCTCCTCTAGGCAAAACTAGTTTTCCTTTCTGTCTTTTTCCATTAATATCTTTTGGATTTACTTCCATCTGCTCTTATGTCATTAAGATATTACTGTTAGACAAATGCTTTATACTTAGAGGGCATTTATTGTATTAAATCTTAGAGTAAAATCATTCATACTGTTTGGTAATGAGTAGGGAAGAGGTGTGACTGGCTTAGCTGTTCTTAATACAACCCTATGGAAGAAGCTGCTCTGCATTTACAAAAACCTATATTCTCTTTATTTTGGACATATAACGACATAGAACTTCCTAGGTTCCCTTCCAGTTAGATGTGACCATGTAACTAAGTTCCGGCCAATGGAATGTGGATGAAAGTAACATGCACCATTTTAACTCACTGTACACAATCCTCCGTGTTCTTTTCCCTCTGTCTGTCTGGATTGGAGACATTGTCTAAGGTGTTGAGAATGGTCGTGCTGTAGTACAGAAAGAGAAAATGACCTCTCTATCAGCTAGAACTGCCCTGATTTTAGTGCAATTGCATAGGTCTTATGATGCCTTCTATTTATATATTCTATTGATTCTGCCCTACTTAACTTTTAGTTGCTTTTCAAATACTACCCTCCTTGATTATATAATCCTCACAGCTTCTTCCAATAGCATATTTTTAAAAACCTTGTTTGATTACTGATCTCTTGTTTTTATTATGATTATTTTTTGTTAGTCCCCTCCAAACAGGATTTTTCAGCTATCTCCTTGATCCTCAAATTCCGGCATCCATTTGATCATAACCTCTACTTCTTCACTCTCCAAGGTTCCAATATCATAAATAGAAATCCAGTCTGGGAAACTTTGTGCCTAGCATAAAATACTATAATAAAAATGAATGCTATCATAGTATTACAGGCATGGATTCAAGAAAAAATATTTTACATTTTTATCACTTCTCATTATGACCAATGTGACTTCGGGTCTTAAACTTCTCAATGAAATTATATTATAATTGTTTTTTTAGAATCTATTTTTTATTAAAACTTAAAATTTCTATTTAATAAAGTTCAATCCAAATGCTTTTATATGAAATATATGATTTGAAAGGTAAAAAATGGAGTCATCATCCTATTTTTATGTGTTTATTTACTTCAGGTGCAAAAAGCTGAGTAGTTTTAGAGTCAATTTCTTAATACTGAGTTGATGAAATGGTAGTTCTGTCTTGCTTTTTGTTTTGTGTTTTTACTTTTTTATTTCTTTCACATTGGAAGAATACTGAGTTTGGATATATTTAAAATATTAATTTTTTTCTAGGAGTTAATAGGAATACTCAAAGCTTCTATTTCCCTCTCTGTCTTCTTTGTGATGATCACATGGTAAACATCAGCCTCTTCTTGAAGTTGGGAGAAAGCCCCCCACAAAATAAGGCATTCAACAATTTCATAAATGTATGCCTTATGTAAGGGCTGTCTTTCTTTTTAATGTATCTCTTTTCATAGGATATATGTCATTGGAAGTCTTATTCCCCTTATCCTTACCACCACTACTTTCTGCTGATGACCGTGTATATCCTGGAGAGGGGAGTGCATAAAGGCTGACACAGTTGGGTACTGGTGAACTCCTGCTATTTAAATATCCACTATAGACTAAGAGACAAGTGCTGTTTATTTCTCAATGCAGAGAGGATTCAAGTAAGCAGTCTTGGATACAAAGCATAAATACAATGGATTTTTTGCTAAATAGAATGTGTAATATTTAGCAACAAACAGATCCTTCAGATTTCTTTGTCATTTTCACTTACTGGAAAGGTTGAAGTAGTGTTAAAAAATACCGGAATTTACTATAGCATCTTATTACGCTGATGGACAGTAATGGGGTATGTGGTGGGGACTTGATAATGGGGGGAATCTAGTAATCACAATGTTGCTCATGTAATTGTATATTAATGATACCAAAATAAAAGAAAGAAAGAAAAAGAATACTGGAGTTTATTGGTGGAAGAATATCTTTTAAACTAGAAAAGATATAATGGCAACCTCATAATATATGAAGCTTTCTGCTATCAAGTTAAATAAGTGCATGAAATCCCCTTTGTTTATTCAATATTGCTTGTGATTTTATGTACGTCAATGAGGAACTTTTTAATTCCATAGCCCATGTCACATCATGCATCCCTCATGTGTGCATTTAATGTGCTAAATTAATACATAAGGTGGCAATTTAAAACTGTACACCAGTGAGGTTAAGGACATGTTTTCCTGGAATTATTGAAAACCTCTAAGCACTTAGTACTGTGTAATTCTCAAAATGGGTACTCCACAAATGCACTTGGGTGGAGTGGAAACATGGAAAAAGTATGGTTTGCATGAATATTAAACTTCATCTTTTAGCATTCCTAATTTTAAAATTTCTACATTAAAAGAATAAGACTATTTAAAACTACATAAATTGGGGTTAATTGATAAGGTTATATTAGGGGCTCAGATACTATGTTCAATCAATTTATATATTTTACTCAAGCTAAGAACATCATACAGCATGTAAAACACACGCATTGTAGCCTGAGGAAGTATGATAAATCATCCTGTGCTGCCCTTTATTTTGTAGAGAATTTGTGGTATGGATTTTGTCTAAAAAGTTTGTGAGCTTTGAGGAAATTCATCTATATTTATAAATTAGATCCATTTGGGAAGGAAAGTAATGCCATATTTGGTTTTGCTGATATGGTCTTTAGCTTTTAACTAGAAGCTGCCTCAAATCTAAAAAATAAATGGCCTTTGTTTAACAAAACTCCCTGTTTGTTTGAGTCTATT
The DNA here is from genome assembly GCA_032199065.1 of Smutsia gigantea. Taxonomy (NCBI): domain Eukaryota; kingdom Metazoa; phylum Chordata; class Mammalia; order Pholidota; family Manidae; genus Smutsia; species Smutsia gigantea. The sequence goes on from JAVSCE010009243.1 coordinate 39,904, forward strand.
TACATTTAGCAAAGGCCAGCCTTTATAGATGCAGTTTAGATAATTGAGAAATAGAAGAAAAGTTTGGACTTCTCCCTGAAATAATGAAGAAAATAAAAATACAGTTATTTGTAAAAACTGATTCAGTTGATTCCCTTATTAAATTAATCTAGTTTCAACACCATAAACAAGGGAAATTATTGGTCATTATTTGAAATGAGGAAAAGTTAGGGGAAGATTAGGATAGCACCAAAGATGTTTTTTGTGTGCATACCTGTGAAAGGCCATTTCTCAGCACCCTAGATTTGTCCTCATTTAATTCTTCCTGAATGATATGCTTTACCTGGAAGGTAGATGATTCCTACTAATTTGTGGATTTCCAGGAAAATATTTAATTTTTTCCTATGAGTTCTCATGTATGATTTTCCTTTATGGAATATTGTTTTATGCTAGGAAATGTACCCACTGGAAGAACTGTCTTTCTTGTAGGTAATCCTACCCATGTGAGAGATTTCTAAAAATCTGAATGCGTTTCATTGTGTTCTTTGCTTTTGAATATTCATCCCCTACAGAAAATCAGGGCATTTATATTGTGGATGGAAGTCATGAAAAGACTACTACTTTGTATATTCTATTTAAAAGTTAACTAACAAAAAGGAAAATACAATTTCTCAGAAAATAATACTGAAGTTACTAAACTTATTTTAGAAGGCATAACACAGGCCATTAACTGCAATCAGGACCAAGAGCAGAGAAATCTTGAGTACAGTGAGTTTTAGTATTTGTATAGCCAAAATCACTTCATTATGTATTTTAGAGAAAATAACAAACTGTTTCCAGAAATACGTGGATTGAGGTGAAAATGATTATCATATTATAATATGTGTGAATTTGCTCTGACTCTTGAAATGAAGAAATATTACATTCCTTTGCCATGTTTTTGGGCAACTATCTCCCCCCGTCAAATCTTGGATCTCTCACTCTGAGTTTGACTCTTTGATTTATGAGCCTGTATTTTGGGAAACCAGTTCCCTTAGGACCAGGAAAATTTAAGAATATAAGAAATGAAAGTTTTGCTATTCCTCAGGATGGAGGGTAAGGGGAAAGTTGTTTTCTGTTTGAGTTACAATAAAGATACCAAGACAACAATTAATATTCCAACAGATTTTTTTCTATAATATATTTAGAAGAGACTCAGTTGCAAGTATATTAACAATGTTAAACCAGATAAGAATATAAGGCAATAATGACTATTTCCAAACACTTCCAAGCATTACTAAGTGAAAACCAAATAATTAGTAGTTCATTTAGTTTTGTGGAGTTTGGTTGCGTTACAACATTTTGCTTAATTTGTTAAATTAATAAGCATGATTTAACATTACACTAAATTCCTTAGATAGAAATTAAAAACTAAAGGCAACATTTGGAAACTATGGATTAAAATATACTTATGGATTTGAAAATCCCTCAAAGTTTAAGTGTGATTTCTTAAAGAAATAAAGATGGCAAAAATATTTGATATATTTGATTTCCTACTTAATATCCCCAAATGAGATGCTATCAATCGAGATTATCTTCCTTTACTTCTCAAAAACCGAATTAACCTGGCTGGGAGAACAGGAGCGCTGATCATGCTGCGGTCAGATGCTATCTGGAGAAACAATATAAAGAGTTTTACCATTTTTGCTGGATTTCAGTTGAAATTCCTAAGAGCAAGACCATGCTCATATGGGCCCACATTAAGGTGAAAAGGCAGTTAGAGCTGGTGAGTGTAGGCTGTAAAAAATGCTTTAAAATGAAATATATTTTCAGTATGCATGCAAGGTTATGTTTATATTCAGGTTTCAGGGATCTCTTAAGAGCAGCTTTCAATTGTATAATGCCTACCTTATAAAGCATGTGCTTCTGAATGCTTCTCATAGAATGGTTAAAGGGTTGTCCATCAGCTTTTATATTTATGACACTCGTGTAGATCAAGGCAGAGGAACCTGAGGAAAGATACCATATCTGCCACTTTCACCCATGGGGGAGTACCTTTAAGCAGGCTTTTCCTCTTTACATGGATTATAAATTTAGCCCCTTCTTTTCTCTTTCTTTTTTTTTTTTTTCATCCTGTTTGCATTGATACTTGTTTTGGTTGCTTTAATGTGACTAATGGATTTAGAGACACTTTGTTTTTCTCTGTTGATATTGGTACTGTTTCACCTGAACTAGAATCCAGTCTCCAAGCCTGTTCGATAAAATTATTGAGAGGTCTCTGTGGTCTGTTTAGCTAATAGTCACTTTAAGCCAAAAAGTATTTTTCACATGCCTAAGGCTATAAAAAGTTCTGCAGAACATAAGTGACAAATCAAGATAGGAGAACTGCATCAGGAACTTAAATTTTTTTTCATTACATCATGACACATGGGTAATCCAGGATAATCTTCCTGTGTTAGGGTTAGCTGATGGTCCGCCTTAATTCCATAAACAGTCTTAATTCCCGCAAGCCATGTAAAATAGTAATTCACAGGTTGTGGAGTTTAGGACATGCATATCTTTGGGGAACCATTATTCTGCTTACCACCCCTACTGATGCTAGTGTTCAAGTGGACTGAATGATACCTTGGACACCTTCAATGCTTCAGACACAGGCACAAGGAGACCCAGTGACTCAAAGACTGAATAGCTCTCCAGTGATATGCCTGGAGCTACATTCACTTTGTTTTAGATGCATATTGTGGATGCATCTGTTAAATCTTACGACAGTTTATTTCTCTCACTAGACTAGTTTTTCATCCTTGGCACTATTGACATTTTGGGCCAGATAATTGTGGTGGAGCCCTGTCCTATGTGTTGCAGGGTATCAGCATCCCCATCCTCTACTCAGTAGATGCCCTTTGTACTCCCACCCCCTCCTGACTTGTGACAAATGTCATTAGACATTGCCAAATGTCCCCTGGAGGGCCAAACTGCCTTTGGTTGAAAACCACTCTTCTAGCCTGTGTACTTCTTCAGATTAGAGACTATGTCTTTGTTATCTTTACCAGAATCTCTAACACCATGTCTTGGATGTAGTACATATCTAGTAAATTTTAGTTGAATGAATGAATGAGTGACTGGAAATCTAAAATTAATCATTATCATTACAGAAATACTAATTTACTATTTTTTATTCTTAATTCTACATCGGGTGTTTAAAATATAGTTGAAGTTTCACAAAATATTGCACATATATGCTATTGAGTTCAAGTAAACACTTTTAACTTGACAAAACTCGTGATCACAATGACTAACATCTAGTGGACACCTACTGCGTACCTGATACTCTCTACTAGCTGCACATTTAATCCATCTGACCAGTACTTCCTTTAGACGTGGGCACCAAGGGCCCAGGCCTTCCAGTCCTGTTTAGAGAGCCCTACATAGTACAAATACAAAAAACAAAACAAAACAGGCCATACATCTGTTAGATTCTCTGGCACCTTCAGCATTAGTTTGGACAGTGAGCTTGCTGAGAACAGGCACTCAGCACGGATTCCATATGGCCCTTAGCCTTAAACATCTGCTCTCATGACCCCAGAGCAGTTCTTTTCCACATCTCCCACCCTGTGTCTCTGAAATGAAGGATGGTGCTTCCAAATGCTATATAAGTGTGTTGACTGTGCCACTCACCTAAGAGGTGAACCCCACTTTGGAGTAAGGCAAGGATTTGAGGTGCAAACAGATTCAGGTAAAAGAAGAGACCAACTGATTAATTCGGGAAATTCTTCCTCTAATAGCATAAATACAATGATTCTTGAATAACAAGCGTGGTTTCCCAGAAGTTATTGAAATTCATTTTTTCCCTCTCTTTGTGTTCTGATTATAGTTCCAACAGTACTCATCAATAGCACAGACTCTGTAGCAGTGAACATGGAAACATTTTTTCATAAAGCCATCTATATTACTGTTAAGTTTGTGTATATGTGTTTACATGTAGCATATGTTGTGAAATATGATATTTATATTAGCAATTAGATGGACCGAGCACTAGAATTTGAATATTTAATAAAATATTTCATAGGCTTTCATTATATTTTTAAAACAAAAATGCTCATCTATTAAATAATTTTGATTAATTTGATACTGAAAAATAATATTTGTTTTTATATTATTTTACGTTATACAGTTTGATTAAGTATGTTTAAACTTTGCATGTATTTTGAATTATATGTAATTCTAAAGAGTCTTTAGATCATTATGGTCAATAGAGAGTAAATAATGTAAAAACGATTTTTTAACAGCATAATCATTTGCTGAAATGAAGGCAAAAAATGTGTTATGGAATAAATGGCTCATCATTTGCATTATATAAGTTTTATTTTATTGCTCATATCAAAACTGCTGGCCCATCAACAGAAGTCCTGGTCTTTGATATTTGCCAACTTTTGGTCCTATAAAAATCATAGCTTTACACATACTGTTTTTGATTTTGTCTTTATGAAGGTATATTTGTCAAGGTAGGAGGATAGAACATATTTTATTTAACAGTTTGTTGGCTTGATTTATAACTTTTAAATATTTAGACATATGGCATGTGGGCCTTTATTTGTATTCTTGTCCTGGGCGGGCCTACCTACAATAGCTTTATGAGGTAGATATTATCATTCTCATCTTTTAGACAAGGGACTAAAGCTCAGAGGAATTAAATAAATTGCTTGAGGGGCTTCTCACCCGGGTCTTTTTGCCTCCCAAGTCTCACAAAGCTACAACATCAGTCAATTACTGAAGATTATATCTTCTGCTTATGGTCTTTATGGGGAAAACACAGAACTGGAGAGCACATTAGACAGTAGGGATATTGCTTCTGTCAGCTGCTTTCTCTCTCCAGAAGCTTCAAGCTGCCCAGATAGATGTTGCATCTCAGAAATGTGTGTGTATATATGTAGGCATGTGTGCGTTAGAGGTTGAGGGTGGAATTAGAGACTGAGGCTCTGTTAGCTTTAAAAAATAGATGGTCTTTCCTAGTCCTTTTATTTGAGGACCAAAGTGCATTCAATTATTTTAAATACAAATGAATGAATTAATGTCCCATATTCCTATGTGGAATAGATTGATATCCAGTAAAAGTTAGACTGATTAGACATTGTACAGAAA
>JAVSCE010009243.1:50000-72980 GCA_032199065.1 Smutsia gigantea
TACATATAAGGCTATGATGAGGATAAAATAAGGTAATGTGATATACACTGATTGAACATGATAATTTAATTGGGTTGGTCAGGAACAGCTTCTTTGAAGATACTGCTTTTGAGTTGATATTCAAAATGTAAGAAGATACTCATGTGACAATTATGGGGATATAGTGTTCCAAGTAATAGAAGGACTCTGAGATGGGAACAAGTGTGGTCTGTATGACACCAACTCTAAGCAGGTGTGTGTGGATCACGGGGGGCAAGGAACAGAGTACAGAGGGAGGTCAGAGGGCAGCCAGAGTGGCAGAGTCTTGGAAGACCTCCCAACCCATTGTAAAGATTTAAAACTTATTCTAAGTGTTTGTGAGGTACATTGAATATAAAATATTCTTAGTTCTCCAACTTCTCTCTTTTTATGCCCTTCACAATGTGAATTTGCACTACTTACCATCAAAAGGCTGAGACCATTTTGCCATGCTTTGATTTCAGGCTGGCTTTTCAACTAAACTGGCCAGTAGAATGTGGTAGAAATGATGGCAGGACAGTTCCACGCTAGTTTCTTAAGTGGCTTTGTGTGCTTCTGTTCACTCTCTTGGAGTCCACTGGCACTGCCCTGAGAACAAGACTAACCTGGCCTGCTGGATAATGACAAGCATGTGGTCCAGTTACATCATGGCCCAGGCAACAGCCTACCAACTACTTGACAAGTGAAGCGAAGCTATCCCAGACCAGAGAAGCCCCTGGCTGGACTGTCCACTGACTGCAGACACACGGAAGAGTTAAGTAGAACTGTCCAACTGGTATGTACATAGATGAGAAACAATAAATGGTTGTTGTTTTCAGATATTAAGGTTAAAGGTTATTATTATTATTCAGCCATAAATCCCTGATACCAAAGGTAGAGCCGTTAGACAGTTTTATGTAGGGTAGTGATATATCTGATCACGGTGGTGGTAAAGACCCTTCTGACTGCTGTGGAGAGGCAGGAAGACTGTGTAGGGGGCTGTTGCAGGACAGATGTTAGCTTGGAGTAGGGTATAGGTTTGGCAGTGTTACTAAATATAGGCAGGGTATATATGTAGGCAAGGTTACTACTGACTATATATATGAAGTAAGTGCCTCACTTATTTTGATTTCTGGTTAACTACTTTGCATGTGGATGTTGGTTGGTTTTCTTCACGTGGTCAAGGTGTAGACAGAGCTGTTTATTAGCTTCCAACCTTTGACTGTTGTTCCTATTCATTGAATCATTTTGTTCACTGTTTTATATGCAGCCCTTTCACATTATGAAGTCATGTTTGATAAATATTAATAGATGAATGATGTATCAAGATCAAGCTAAATGCAGTTGACCTAAAATGTTTTATGGTTTCATCACAGATATGATAGATATCCAAAACTTCAAAGAACTGTTCTGTGTTTAAGTTTCCTCATCTGTAAATAGAAGATTGGATATTATGTCACAAAAAAATCCTTCCTGTATTCAAAATTAATATTATACTAACTTCCTTTTATTATGTTGTTTGTCAAAATTGTTTTTGGATAGGCCAGTGCTAGAAGTTGTCACTCAAATGCACAAAAAAACACAGGAAATAATTATGATACTTTTCCAGAAGTGAGCATTTTTATCTTAAACCTAGAACCAGGAAAAATAAAATCTCAGCCCAATTTTTTTAAAGGCAGTTGAAAGAGCAATTAATGAAGATCAATAACATTACAGAACTCATATTTTGAATGTCATGTATGTTGCATTATCTGAAAACCTCCAATACTTTGGGGAAATAGGCAGGTAATAAGTAAATTGAATATATCCATTAAATTAATTAAGATTTATTTAATGTATCTTTTATTGATGTATTATTCTCAGTTATATATTATATACCCATTAAACTGATGGTTATGAACACTAAATTACAATTTGGAAATTGTTAATTTGCATTCTGATATGGATAAAGTAATTACAGTGCTATGTAAGTAAGCACTTATATTCTTCTAAGAGCTTTATGATTTATTTATAACAATCTGTTAAGTTAATAATAGTATTATCCCAATTTTACAGATAAGGAAAATGAGTGATAAATGGGTGAAGTAATTTGCCCAAAGTCACACAGCTGGTAGGGAATCTCTACTTTTCAAAAACAGTATTAGATGTGTCTTAGGCCATACAATTAAGACAAAAAGAGGAAGAGAGAGGCATAATTATTGGACCAGAAGTACTTATTATTTGTATGTGAAAGATCACCTATTTAGAAAATTTTAGTTATCTGGAAAATGTTTATCATAGAGAGTAAAGTGATCACTAAATGAAAATGAAGAGGTTTCTTAAATTCTAATAAAAAGCAATCATGGAATAAATACAAACAATATTGTTTAAAATGCAACATAAAATATGCAATAGAAATCAAGCCAGTAAGAATCATAAATGAAGTGTTTGTGGCTGGGCTTTAAAATTTTGTGTCTGACTGGAGGTAAAACTCGATTCTAATAGGCAGCAGAGGGGCCAGAGAATACAAAGTTCTGCTGATTTTCTCAGTTCTACCAATGAGTACAAAACCGAAGAACTTCTCTGTGATAATTTAATAACTGAAAACTGGTGTCATAGAGAGTTATATTAAAAAAAATTTTAAACACTAAGTGTAGGCTTTTACAGTGTTTGTAATTATTCTGGAACGGTCCCAGTATACATAAAAAATTTTTTGCTGTAGTTTTGCTGAAAATTGCCTGTTTTCTGTTTTGTAAATGATGCCAAGTTATTTGCTTCCTTTTTTGCCCAGCCTAACCCCTACATACCCGTTTCTTGTTTGACACCCATCACCGTATTAAATCAAGTAATAGGAAAAAGGGAAATTATTTTAGTAATGGACTCAGAGACCACATAGAAGAGATGTTGGGTTATTTTTGGTAGGCTCTTAAGGCAGTTTGCATCATGGGACCTCTGTCTCAGTGTTCTCTAGCACCCACAAACAGCCTTAGTTGGGAAAAACAAACAAACAAACAAACAAACAAACAACAAACAAACCCATCCAGGCTCCTCTGTCTGGGCAGGAAACTGTGTCCTCATCATGAAAGCAGTCTCACTACCCAGCTTTAATTCTAAATTGAATTACTTCAAAGTGACTTATACTGGGGACAAAGGGTTTGTTATAGATGTTATCAATTATAGAATTTAACTCAGGTGTCCTTCTATAATTGGGGGACTTTATTCTGAAGATAACATGTCCTCAGTGAAATGAATGCCATGATCTACAGAAAGGTCTGCCATAGATGGGGATGTGGGGATGTACCACTGTCAAAACTTTGATTATAAGATGAACCATCAATTCTGTTCTTGCTGAAGATTTTTATTACAAATTTGAAACACCCATACATCCATTCATCCACCTACCCATCCACTTATACAAATAAAGGACTCATTCAACTGTTCTTTAACTTAGAGTCACTATTATGTTTAAGACACAGTGCTGAGAGTTTGGGAGGGGTAGAGGAATAATGAACCAATTCAGGTTTTAATTTGATAAGAACTGCCCATCATCTTATACTTCTCCACATGTAGATAGTCAAAATTTATTTGATTCTACATTCTATGAGAATATCTAGAAGGTACTATTATTTGCTGGTCTAAATAAATGCTCATTGAAATGAAACAAAAAAGAGAGCTTTGATTCTAGCTGTTCTCATTCTTAGGTGATTCCAGGCAAGACAACATCCAGAATGGTGGACCTTTCCGTGCCCATAGAGAATCTTTCTAAAAGACTCATAAACTTGGTCCATATGTGTTTTAACATTACTTTCCTTGTTTTTTTTTCCCACAACCCTCCCATTACCACCTTATTTTCCTCTATTCAAAACAGCATAGTTCTCAAAGCACATGGCACATTTGTGATGGACATTTAGCAACAACTTGGGAATCCAACGCTGTTAGTTTAATTTGTTTCCAGGACTGCTCTCACTGCATGGAGTAGGTCATTAATACCCCATGGTTTAGAGGCAGGGAATTAGAGGCCAACACAATTGTGGACACACAGAGGAACAGAAGAAACCTGAAGAACATGAACTTCTTTGAAAATAGCCTACCAACAAGGCCATGTGGCAGCCACTTCAGCCCTTCAAAGCTCTCCTGGAACATTTTCAGGAAGAGTTTGATTGCAAGCTATGCCTGGCTGCCTCCACTTCTCATTTCAACAACACTGGGCACATTTTCTAAACTCTTTTGAGCATAATAACAGACAAGCAACCCTTGTAATGCAAGGCTATAATTCCACCGAGGGGTGCTGGCAGGGACATGTACCATGAAGTCAGAATCTGAGAGATTGGTCACCAGAACCCCCAGGGTGGAATTATAGCCTCCTTAATTTCTTGCTTATTTTCTTTAATATGTACATGTCACTCTCTCCCATCATCTCCTCTATAGTTCTTGCCCCTGATTTCCTGGCAACCAAAGAATACTTTATCTCCTACTGTTTTGATAATTTCCTATACCATTAGTATTTTATAACTCTCTGATGTGGACATGTTTCTGCTTCCTTCTCTTACTCTGGTCAGAGGCTTGCTATTGCAAGATCCGATTACCCGAAAGGAACATTAGGTTTGGGTCCTGAAAGTAGTGACCACAGGCCCTATGCAGTCCTGCTTGTGAGGGATTGTTAGAGCAGTACTAGAGCAGACTGAGGCTTGGAAAAAACTGGTAGAGCAAAGAGGAACAAGATCCAACTGTGGAAGCTTCCTAATAGAGTCTGGAGAATCTACACTTATAAGTAATACATATACCTATCCCTGTATGTATATCATTCATGAGTATATACAAATATGTAGGTATTCATGAAAACTAGCATAAAATATCAATTATAGGAGCTTCAAACTATGAGAGCTTACTTTAGCCTCTCCTAAAAACCCAGGGTCCCAAATGGTTCAGCCTGTGAATTGTGTGATTTTAAATAAAGTGTACTCTGATTTCAGAAGCCTTTATGAGGAGTGTGTATCTTTTCTATGATTTCCTGTAGTGAAGACTCAGGGGTTTTAACATATCACAACCCACAGAAGGTATTAAATGTCTCCCTCAACACAGTTTCCAATTGATTGCTGCTACCAAAAGCCTTTCTTTTTCAAATGGGTTTCTGTGTTCTTTGTATCCTGAGCTCCTACATAGGATATCCCCAGTTGCTATACCCGATACCTAGAAAATTTAGTCGTTCCCTCAGATGGTTTTTCCTGTAGAGAATTCATCCCAGACCCTCAGATTCTGTTGAATGATATTTTCCATAATCAGTGTTTTTACTAAATGCCAAGTGCTAGTTTAGCTCATTTATGTTTTATAACAGCCCATAAGAGTTATGTATGGTTGATATCCCATCTTAACCTGCAGACATGGAAACTCTGGTTCTGCTAAGTAACATGCCCAAAGTCACAGCATTAGTAAACATCAGAGTTATGATTTGAACTCAGGCCTTCTGTCTTGAAAAAAGGCTATCCACTTTCAAGGACTAATAATCTGGAAGGTAGGCCAACAGAAGGTAGGATTTATTTGGGTGTTAGTAGTTGGAGTTGAGTTCAACAACTAGGTGAAGGGATAGAATGGAGCCCACAAAGCCCATTCACCTAATTTCACCGCTTGGATTTCTCCATCCCTTTCCTGGTTGAAGCAGTGTGGTGCTATCCCACCATCTAACAATCTAACTCTCTCTTCTATCTAACACAAGCCTTTAACATTCTTTGATTCTGATGTTAAGATTAGCCTTCCTTCATTCAATACCACCTCCACTGGACTTCCGTGATATTGAAGATAATAGATTCTCTATTGTTTAAGCCTGTTTAAGTTCTTCTGCACTGACAAACAAAACCATTCCAAATGGTATTCTTTCCAGTAATGTATACCTCATTTCATTTTCTTTAGTGTCTTAACTAAAGAGCAACGTTACACACATCTTTTTATTTCTTCTTCTTTAGAATAGGGTATCTGTCATTTTTTCCTATTCAGTGTGAATTTTATCATTGATTTCTTTTTTCTTTTCTCATATGGTTAAAGCAGTATTCTTCTATTATTTTACTTTTTTAGGATTGTAGCTTGAATTTCATCAAAAACTTTTTTGGCACTTATTAACATAATTATATGCTTTTTCTTCTTTAACCCATTGATATAATGCACCGCATTAATAGAATGTCTAATGTTAAACCATTCTTGAATTTTGGAATAAATCTACTTAGTCATAGTACATTCTTTTTTTAATACACTGATGGATTCAATTTGTTAATATAGCATTTAGAATTTATGCATCCATATTCATGAGTGTAGCCTTCTGTTTTGCAGAAGTGTGCAATATTTTTGTGAGTGTTACTGAATTGGGAAGCTTTCTATTTCTTCTAAGTTTCTGGAATAGCTTAAACAGATAACTTCTCTCTTCATGTTTTAATGGAACTTGCCCATAAAACTAACAGGGCCTGACATCTTTTCTGAGAGGTGTCTCTTTAACAATTTTTGTATTTGTTTTGTTCAGTCTTTTAAAGGTATTTGCTTGATTTGCATGCTTCTTATTATTTCCTAAACCTTCTCCAAATCAGAATTGTTCTCATTCCTGGCTAATAATGAGTTTTGACTGGGTGCCAGCCACTGTTCTAGGTATCAGGACACAACTGTTACCAAGGCAGGCAGGGTTCCAACTCTCATGGGGTTCATAAGGAACATTTTTGTCCTCTCTCCCTTGCTCTAGAGAGAATTGTCAAATTTGGGTTTCTTTTATCATTTTGCCTGCTTAAACCCCTTTGTTTTTTTGTTTTCTAATAAAATGGAGCTTGTTTTCACATTAATTCCCGTTCTCACTTTTTGTTTATTGTTCATTTCCTTGCCACTCTTTGAATGCTTTACGAATTAAATTCTGCTTACTTTGTATTAATATTACTTTCTTTTTAAAGAAATTTGACTAGGACAGTTTGACCTATTCCTTTATTTTTAACAATTTTTGTTGTTTAATTATATTGCGTTTTACAGCTAGAACAATAATGCATTTTTCTTTGATCCAATATAAGTCTTCTAAAAGTATATTTACTTTAAATACAAAAATACCTTTATACTTATTATGAAAAATAATACATATTCCTCGTTAAACAGTAAATTACCAATAAAAATAAAGTAGAAAGCAAAATTCAAAAATTCCATCCCTAGGAATAAAAATTAATACATATTTTCTTGACAAATCACTCCTTTTAATGTGTACCCACACAGACACTTAACTTTAACAAAGTCTCATGATATTACAGATGCAATTTGTAACCTGTTTTTTTTCACTCAAAAACATCAAGTTAATCTTTCCGTGCTTTTAAATATAGCTTTCTAGCATCCATTTCGGTGGTTACAAAGTACTCCATCTATCTCTTAACAGAAAAATTAACTCATTCATATTTGGAGTGTTTGCTGCTATATTTGGCTCTATTTTTTTATCAAATGATTTTATTTTTATGTTTATGTTTCCTTGCTTCTGTTTTCCTATATTTTGGTGTCCTGATTGGTTATTCATTATTCTTTTCATTTCTTTGAATGTCTGAAAAGTTACAGATTGTTGTTGTATTCTGTGGTTTACTTTCAGTGTTTTAAAGTTTAAAATGTTTTTTTCTTTATATGTATTAAGAATGAAACTGTATTTATAATTTTATCTTAAACAAGATAAGAACTTCAGCATATTTTAATTACTGCCCTCTCTTGGCTGCTCTAATAAAATACCACAGACTGGGTGGCTTAAACAACAGAAATTTATTTCTCACAGTTCTAGAAGCTGGGAAGTCTAAAATCAAGGTGCTGGCAGACCCGGTGTCTCGTGAAGGTACTCTTCCTAGTCTACAGATGCCTACCTTTTTGCTGTTTCCTTATATGGCAAAGAGGAATGAGAGAGAGAGAGAAATAGGAGGAGAGAGAGAGAGGGAGATCTAACATCTCTTCTTATAAGGGTACTAATTGCATTCATGAAGGTTCCACCCTCATGCCTAATCACTTCCCAAAGGCCCTACCTCCTAATGCTATCAAGTTGAGGGTTAGGATTCCAATATATGAATTTTGGGGGAACCCAAATGTTCAATTCATAACAATGGACAAGGAATTGGAGACTTAGAATGGTCCCAAATTAACTCTTGGCCCTACACCACACTAAACTTCTCTTAGACTCTCGAATGTAGTGACTATCAGGAGTTTCCCTCCAACAACCTCATTCTCATCTTTTCTGCTTTTCGCTAAATCCTTTAACATTTCATAAATATAAGTAGAACGCCTTTCCAGTATGCAAAAATGATACTAACCTTCTGTGTCATGTCTTCGGCTCTTTAAGGAAGAAACGGAGAAAGAGTAGCATTGTACTCATGAGTTTAGTTTGCCATCTTTGTATCTCAGTAACATCACCTATGATAGACATTCACTATTATCTCTATCTTCACTGCATATTGCTGCATAACAAAGCACACCAACACTTAAAACAAAATTGACTTTTACCTCTTGTGATTCTGTGGATTGACTGCATGCATCTGGGTGGCTTTTTCTTGGAGTCTTTCACACAATTGCACTCAGCAGCTAAGGCTGGAGTGAAAAAGGCTCAGTTGGGCTGGACATGCAAGATGGCTTCTTCACTCACACATCTACTGCCTCAGTGCTACATAATCCATAAAGCCCTTTTCTCCGACTAGACATCTTACCATGTGGCCCAGGAGTCTGAGAAACTGGAAATAGAAACTACCAGTTCTCTTAAAGGGAAGGCCCAGAACTAGTGCAGCATCCAGCATGTTCTATGGGCAAAGCAGACAGAGCCTGTGTCCAGTATTTTCACTATAAGCATCTTTGCATACACATATTTGCTGCAATTATTTTTGCCGCAAACCTATCCTTAATTGACTGTAAGGCAATTCTGCTATAAAATATAAAATAATCTGTTGATTTATTCCTCCACTAATGAATCAACTTCTTCTGGCAGAGTTTATGTATTGAAGCTGGTTGTCAGTTTGATTTCATTTCTTCATCGACAATGTTTCTATTTTTATATTACAGAAATCTTACCTAGCACTCATAATGGTCTACATAAACCTTAGCTCATCTTCATAATGGCAAGTGCAGTGACAAGTAGACATGGTGGTCTGAAAATGGTAGATGATAGCAACTACGTATATTGGCTTGATAGAAAATATGGTGATAAAATTTGCTGGGAGTGTGAAGGAAAGAGTGTAAAGCCAGATTGCATACTGTACTATCCTAGAAAATGATAACATATCAGTTACAGTGACAACTAAACTCAGTTACAAATGCATTGCAGAGTTAGTATTTCTTCCATATTCCCCAGAGAACTTTGGAACATCTATCACTGGACATGTGCAATATGGCAAAAATGAACAACAGAGTAGAGGCTTTCACGGTGCAAGACAAAGCTCAGCCGCAAACACACATTCTAGTATTGGGTAATTAATACCCCTTTTCATGTAGGAAGAAATTAATCAGTGATTTTCTCATGTTTTATTATGTCCTTTTTCACGTCCACCTTTTATCTTTTATGGAAAAATTGCCTCATGGACAGTTAGTTATGGAAAATGCTTGCGGTGAAGACATTGAGAGCAAAAATGTTTACTGCAAAACTTCCTAGGACTGACACAGCCAATCCAGATTTAAGGAGGTAGAGGAAGACAGGCATATGTTGGGGATATTGTGGGTTCTGCTCCAGACCACTGCAGAAAAGTGAATGTCACACTAAAGTGAGTCAAATGAATTTTTTGCTTCTCAGGGCATATAGAAGTTGTGTTTACACTATACTGTAGTCTGTTAAGTGTGCAATGATATTATGTCTAAAAACACAATGTTCATAACTTAGAAATACTTTATTGCTAAGAAATGCTATCATCTGAGCTTTCAGCAAGTTGTAATTGCTGATCACACATCACCAAAACAAATATAATAATAATGAAAAAGTTTGAAATGTTGGGACAATTACCAAAATGTGATGTAGAGACATGACAAGAACAAATGCTGTCGAAAAATTGGTGCCAGTATACTTGCTTAGTATGGGGTTGCCACAAATCTTCAATTTGCAAAAATTGTGATATCTGTGAAGTGCAAAAAACCAAAGCACACACAATAAAATTTTACCTCTTGATGGAGGAGGGGCACACAGGTACAGGGAAGGAAAGAATTGATGATGGCCATCTTTGGAAATACCACAGTGAGAGTAGGGATTGCAGTACATGCTAATAAAATTCAAACATTTCAGCAGGCAAAAAATAAATAAAATAGAGAAAGAAATCTGAGTCCCTCTTTCCCTTTATTTCTCACCTTTAGTCTCAGTTCCCAGAGTAAACTGTTAACTGTTTTTAACACCTGTGCGTCTCTATCTTCATTCACCAAATGTAAATTTTATTTATTAATAACTTGCATTGGATATGATAAATTCAAGTTAACTTGTCCTATGTCTGCTCTCCTTGAATTTTTTCTGCCAGACATTTTTTTTTCCACATTCCTTGGTTAGCTGTCTTTATAAGCTTTAAATAACATCTTAACTTCTATATCTTGGCCCACTGTAGATTGTATTTCTTGACCTCCTACTATACAAATTGTTAATTGGTTATTTTGCTATGGAATTATGGGTTCAGTATTATTTTTCCTTCACAACTTTGAAGATGCTGCTCTGTTGCATTCTATATTCCACTACTAATCTCTTCTAAATTTTTTCTAGAAGGTTTTTGAAACTTCAGTGTGGCATTTTGAGATTTCACAACATGTGTGTAGATGTAATATTTTTCATTCACCTATTTTAGTACTTGGTAGACTTTAAATTTCATGATTTTATCTCCTTTCAGCTCTGGGATTTTGCCTGCATTATTTACTCAAGATTTCATTGTTCTCTCTTTTCAGAACTTTTATTAGTTGGATATTGAACCTCCTCCAGTTAATCTCTGTTTTATTTTCATCTCTTTGTGAATTTCATAAACTTTCTAGGACAGTCACACCTTAATCTTCCAACCCTTCCTAAGTTAATTTTTTTGGTCAGTGACTTAATGTTCAGCATTTAACTTTAATTATTTTAAAATTTTAGCTTTTAAGTGCTCTATCTTGTTCTGTAGAAATCATTAATTATAACAACACATTTTTGCTTTACAACGAGAATACATAAACTCTCTCCATGGATATTCTATAGTATTTCAAAATTCTCTCTTGTTCTGTACTTACTCTAGGACGAGGTTTGTTTGCTCCTCCTGGTCTTTCCTTTTTTTTTTTCTGTTGCATTATACTTAAATATATAGTCGTTCTTGGTTACGTGTCACTAAATATGATGAATAAAGAAATACATTGCTAAATATAGGGAGCTGACGTCGGCTTTTGTCTTATAAAGCTGCTTACTGTCAGGCCACTCTCCTGGCCATGAGGGCTGCCTGTGAGTTTTAGGCAGTTACAGTTTGGGTCAACAGGCAAGCTTCTTTGATGTGAGTGGCAAGGAGTTGGCAGGGCTCAGGCAGGTAGTTAAGTTGGGTGCACCTCAATGAGCTAAAGTCCAAACACAGAGAGATTCATTGTGGAATGCCACCAGTTCTAAGGAGGCATTCATTGTCCTTTCCCAGCCATATGCACCCATTTTATTAGAGCCAGTTCTATGATTTTTAGCCTTGCCATAAACTGTTGTATAATCCCACAAATAATCCCCTAGATTTTTGCTCTATTTCCTAAACTGTTCTTATTGATTCCAATATGGTCTACCTTCAGGAGATTAAAAAAAAAATCTCTTGTGTTCTGGTTATAGCTCCTTCTGGTTTATTCTCCAATAGATCCTTTCCATTTTTAATATTCTAAAAATTAGTTGAAATATGTGGTTTTCTTAGGACTCTGCCTTCTATGCTTTGTTTAATTCTTAGTTCATTCCCCCTTTGGACAATGTGGTGTTTATTAGTTTTTGAAAAAGAGGGGGACATAAACATATAAGTTTATTATTCATCTTGAACTGGAAGCCCTGTAATTTAAAGTGTATGATTTTTTTAAAGGAAATAAAGCAAAGTGTACTCTGAGGACCATGAAATTCACCTCCGTTCAGTTCCATCAGTATTTCCTGAATGCTAAGGCAGTAGGGATAATTATGCTAGATGCTGGAGATAAAAGGATTATGGTTCCTGTTATTAAGAAATTTACAGTTCACTGGAGGAAGATCAAACATGCAGATAAATAATTATTACAGAGAGCAGTAGTGTAATGATAAAAGTATATGTAAGATAAACAGTAGATTAGGAAGTGATTTACTCTGCCTGGAGCCCCAGGGAGAGCTTCTTAGAGAAATTGGTGCCTGGAAGGGTTTTGGAGGATAAGTAGGGTTTACCAGGTGGGTGGAGAGCAAGGGATGAAGAGGGGACAACGTTGACAAAGGCCGTGATGTGTCCAGAGATTTGCAAGTAATTCAGTGCTACAAGAGCCCAAAATGCTAGATTATGGGGTTGGCAGCAGGTGGGAAGCCTGGAAAGAGAGGCAGGGGCCAAACTGTGAAGGACCTTGTAGCCCACGCCAATGTGTTAGAAATTTGTCTTGGAAATCATCCACAGGTCTTAGTCAGGAGGATGACATGGCCAGGTGTCCATTTTACATAAGGTTTTTGGTAACAGTATGGGACACAAATGTGAGGTACAATTAGAAGCTGGAAATCAGGAGTCAAGTATATTGATTCTGAGAAGTGACTCTGATGAGTTAGACTAGAAGATGTATGTTGGGATTTGAGATAAGTTTTGGAGATAAAATTCATAAGATTTGTTCATTAATTATGTATATGGCTGAAGGAAGGGAATACATAAAAACTGGTTCTTGAGTTTTGATGTGGGTACCTGAGCTGGTCAAGGTATCTCTGATGCTTATCAGAGAAACATGAGGAAGAGTGTTTGGGAGAAAGGCAAGGTATTCGTTTTGGACACATTAAGTTTGCAGTACTGTCAGGAACTCAGAAGCTCATTATATGATGCACTGAAGCAGGGGCGAAGTTTAAACTGTGAAGAAAGGAACATCAGGGATGAATCTCTAGGAAATTCTGACAAAAATTATTTGAAAGGGACTGAGGAAGAATGATAAAGAAATAAGGGGAGAACCAGGAGAGCATGACATTATAGAAACCACTGTAGGAATAGTTTCAGGAGGAGAAAATAGCCAGCTGTATCAAATGCCACAGAACACCGAACAGATAAGAACTCCAAATTATCCACTGGGTTTGGTAATTAAGAGATTAGTGATGCCTCAGGGAAAATATTCCAGTTTGAAGTAAGATTGAAGACACAATGGAGATGGATTAAAATAGATTTGTATTCTGAGAAATGTGTGTGGTAAATGAAGGAAAGTGAGAGGGAACTAGACGGAGGCTATAAGATCATGAGAGCATGTTTGCTTTTAAAACAGGAGAGAGTTGGATGGCTTATCACCAAAATGCAGGTCTCTGCACAAAGGAAGAGGCTGAAGGAAGACAGGGAATTGAGGGAGCATAATTGTGGAGCAAGGCCCAGAGGAGCAGACAGGAGCAGAACAAAGAGGTTAGGTGTTGGGTTCATCTTTATCAGACATCAGATTCTTGAATTTAAAGAGATTCTCTTGCCAAATATCAAAATGGTAGCACACAACAGGGATGTGATAGGGGTGTGTGTGTGAGTTGTGTGTATGCGTAAACACAGTGCAGCTAACAGTCCACAGTAGGCTATAATGTTCAGTATAGGCCTGGAGGGTTAGTTCGTATGCAGTATTATGCTATATACTGCGGCGTGAAGAGTTCACTTCGCCTTACCAGTCAAAGTAGTGGTTATTTTGAAATTGAAAAACTAGTTTGTTATTCTAGTGGGTGTGTCCTCTTTTTAGAGTTAATATAGAATGACACACATTTGTTCCTGGAATAATGATGGACTTTGCTTTTTCACAGAGCACAAGGTGCCATGAAAGTGTATTTGTAGAAATCACTAGACAAATCTTTAGATTTATTTTTTTTAAGGGAGCACAATCTACGTAGGCCACAAAATATAAGATATAATGCAAAGTCACAGGTTGTTAAATTTAATTTGTTAGTGGAGCTACCACTGGTTAAATTGGGTCGTGGCTCACTGTCATTTTTTTATGATCCATCTGGTTTTTGTAGTGACTAAACAGGTGAATTGAGTGGGGATATTATGAGGAATATGATCTTTTGTCCTTTGACTGTGGACTTAGACTCTGAAAATCCACCCTGAATGCAGTATTGCTTATGATTTATTATCTTGCTTAAGTAAGAGCAATATCTGGGCTCCATTAAACTCTCCTGTCACAGTGTAACTTACTCATAGACCAGAGAACCACCATGAAGATTCTTCTAGTTACTGGCATATCTTTCACAATTATACAGTTAGTACCATAGAACAACCACAACATAGTTACATAGACCCAATGAACCTATGAGATGGACTTAGGCCAAAACTTCATATTAAGTCTCGCAAAGGTGTCTTTGTGGGCCATTACACTCTGAATTATGGGTAAGTGTTCCCATATTAATAAATCATTTCTTATCCAGGCTTACATTCTGTCTCTCAGTCTAACACCAGTAGATACACTTCCACACACCTCCTGATTCTTGCAAAAAACATTTACGTGCAATTCTTTTCGTTTGTAAACTTTACTCTCTGAAGAGGTAATATATTTTCTTGCTTAGGCTGGGTCGATATCTGATCCTGGTCACTCTCTTGGTGACAATAAGGAGAGGCAGGAATGGATCTTGAGGAGATTAATCATTATCTTGTCAGGTTATTGTCTCAGATGTGGTCATTAGAGGGTCTTCAGTCAATAGAAGGCTGCTTTCCTCGAGCAAAAGACACTGCTTTTGCCAGCACTGAAAATTCATTGCAATGTAGTTCAAGATGCATGCTTTATACACCAAAATGTCTCCAGCCCAGGTCTTAAGGCTCCTCACTTTGTTAATTGGGCCACTAATTTGGCATAAGAGACCCATTGATGTTATCCATTTAGCTGTACTTGGACCTCTGACATCTGTGAACGTCTACCCTGATTTTCAACATATTTTTTTCCTGCAACTTAAGAAGATAAGGGAAGCTCTCTGCATCTCACGTTTCTTTCCTCAAGGCTTCCGAAGAAGCTAAGAAAAGTCAGCCAAAATCTCATTCCAACTGATGAAGTCTGTTGATTCAGCAAAACTCAGCTGAGGGAAATGGCATGACAGGGGAAAGATCGGGAAATGTTATATAAGAAATGTCTGATACGACACACGTCTCACATCTTGCAGAATAAGCCTCCTAATTTCATAAAATGCTATCTCCCATAAATGCTTTAACTGGGTCTCCAATCGTTATTTGGCTATTTCACAAGGCCAGCTTCCTCTTGGTGATGATTTAGATAGTAAAATCCATCAAGTCCCTTGGTGGCAGCTCCTTGTCTGCCTGACTTGGCTGGACACCCCCACTAGGTACTCCTGTGCTGTCATCTCTTCTAATCGCTCCCTCTGGGCTGCCACATTTAATAAATCTTAAATTTTCTCTAGATATACAGGCTGTTTTAGGGACTCAGCCTAAACTAAGGAATGTACCACATACAAATGGAGCTGCTTGTCATGACAGAGGCAGCCCTAGAGACTTACTGCTCTCTGTCTGACTCTGGCCCTCCCAACCCCCACCACACAACCTGCACTCTTTCACTACCTTACAGATTTGCTTAGCCAGAGACTTTGCTTTCTCATAACTTTGACTTGCCATTAGTTCTGATGGCTCTGACTCTCTGTCACAGTTTCTATGCATGATACAGCTTCAGTCCCTCACAGTTACCTGCCTGCATCTTCCAGTATCTCAAAGCCCAAATTCTTCAAATAGACTTTATTTGAGGCCATGCCATGTCTGTGTCAATGGCCGTGGGTTGATTGATTGCATATGGGTCAGTTACTTACCTATTTTGAATAAGCTGGGACAGTGAGGAAAGAGGATATGTGGGGTCAAACCTGCTTACTTAAAGCTTCCTCCTCAGCAAGGCCAGTGGGTGCAGCATGTTTCCTTGCAAGGGACTGTGAGTGCAGTATGTTCTAGCACTGCTCTGCTAATGTGTAAACGTTCATACACCACCTGTTCTAATCAGCATGGAAGCCCCCTGATCTGTCTTGGGAATGCAGGGAGATACAGAAACATATTTCCTAAATTTGCTAATTGTTACTTCCTCTTTGTTGATTTGAGTATTTGTATATTTTAAATATGACAATGAATAATGAATGGATAGGTATTAAACAACCTTCATTCTCTTTTTTTAATTTATTTTTATTTTTTATTTTTTATCTTGCTATTATTAATGTACAATTACATGGGCAACATTATGGTTCCTTGACTCCCCTATTATCAAGTCCCCATCACATACCCCATTGCAGTCACTGTTCATCAGCGTAGAAGGATGTTACAGAATCACTAGTTGTCTTCTCTGTGTTATACTGCCTTCCCTGTATCCCCACCCACCCCCACCCCCCCCTACATTATGTGTGCTAATTGTAATAGCCCATTTTCCCCCTTATCCCTCCCTTCCCACCCATCTTCCCAGTCCCTTTCCCTTTGGTAACTGTTAGTTTGTTCTTGGGTTCTGTGAATCTGCTGCTGCTTTCTTCCTTTAGTTTTTTCTTTGTTCTTATACTCCACATATGTGTGAAGTCATTTGGTACTTGTCTTTCCCTGCCTGGCTTACTTCACTGAGCATAATACCCTCTAGCTCCATCCATGTTGTTGCAAATGGTAGAATTTGTTTTCTTCTTATGGCTGAATAATATTCCATTGTGTATATATACCACATCTTCTTTATCCATTCATCTACTGATGGACACTTAGGTTGCTTCCATTTCTTGGCTATTGTAAATAGTGCTGCGATAAACATAGGGGTACATATGTCTTTTTCAAACTGGGCTGCTGCATTCTTAGGGTAAATTCCTAGGAGTGGAACTCCTTGGTCAAATGGTATTTCTATTTTGAGTTTTTTGAGGAACCTCCATACTGCTTTCCACAATGGTTGTACTAATTTACATTCCCACCTGCAGTGTAGGAGGGTTCCCCTTTCTCCACATCCTCGCCAACATTTGTTGTTGTTTGTCTTTTAGATGGCGGGCATCCTAACTGGTGTGAGGTGATATCTCATTGTGGTTTTACCTTCATTCTCTTTTAATTCACAATTAACTCAGCACTTTATTTTGTTATGTCAATTAATTCACTGAGATTAAATTAATCATCATTTTTATATCTGGATTTGTTATATGACATACTACCAAATGTATATTTTATTGTGCCTTAAATTTTACAAAGCACTTTTGTACCCATTACAATGTACAGTCCTCACAATAACCTGGAGAATTAGTTGAGAGAAACTAAACTAATTTCATAATATAGATGAAGAAACTGCCGATCTTGCCCATGTCATACTCTAAAAATTAGCAATGTACTTACAGAACCCTTCTCCAGATTTCCAATTAAGTGTACTTTCCCTGACATCATACCATATACGTTTATATATGTACACGCAGATTACATCAGTGAGATCCCGCTTTGCACAGTTTCTCTTTAGAGTTTTACAGAACCCTAGAAACACACACACACACGCACACACACACACACACACACACACGAGTTTTTGATGTAAAAGAAAAAGGTTGAACTAGATGATTTCTAAAATCTCTATGATTTCTTAAATTTATATATTTAAAACTTAGTCACCATAGCACCCTGGGAAAGTCCACTTTTATAATATCATACTGTAAGCCATTATTAGTATATTTTTATCTCACTTTCACTAGAAAATCAGCTTCTATGGGCTATGCCATTTCAGATTTGTATTTGCCTCCCAAGTGCCAAGGATAGTGCCTTTTACATAGCAGGCATTCGATATATTCATCAGTTCAACAACTAGAAATCAAATTTTAGTCCATAATTCTGAAGACATCACACCATATTGTATGGCTATATTGGATTAAAGGTCTTAAACAATTGAAGATCAAATGTTAATTTTCAGTTCAGGCCGTTAATATTATTAGAGCCAACCTCATGCAAAATGATGATGTAGGTCAAGTGAGTCTTCAGTGATTCTACAACACTCCTTTTTCTAAAGATGTTAAGTATATAATTCATTCACCAAAATGTCCAGAATTGATGGAAAAGGGCAGCTATTGAAAAGGGCAGAAGTGGATAGTAAGGATTTAATGAAGTAGAGTTAATAAAGTAGATTTAACGAAATCTAAGATACTCTTCCGTTGTGGGCAAATAAATGGCTTTGGAAAATAAATGTCTTGACCTTAGATGG
Source organism: Smutsia gigantea (assembly GCA_032199065.1). Taxonomy (NCBI): domain Eukaryota; kingdom Metazoa; phylum Chordata; class Mammalia; order Pholidota; family Manidae; genus Smutsia; species Smutsia gigantea. The sequence goes on from JAVSCE010009243.1 coordinate 68,256, forward strand.
CTCTAGCACAATGGTAAAGAATGCAATAATTCACTTAACAGTAAAATGGATCATGTTCTCAGCTGCCACTAGCTTGTTTAATACATTGTCCTTTGTTCCAGTATCAGTAACTTATCTTAAAAATATCAAACTTAAATGAGACACTTAGGATTTGCTTCAATGAAAATATTCTTAAAAATGTATCTCATGGTATAAAACTAACATTGTGTTTCTAATTTGAGGACAAAAATAATTTGCACAATAATATTGAAATACATATTGGTGCCACAATCATACAAACAGATATTTTCTGTTATAGGTATAAATCTAAAGTCTGCATGTCAGTTTTTCTTTTAATTCATTAATAATGTGATAATCACATGGACGCTTGTGCCTCAACAATAGGATTATTGATTATATTGATGTATATGTGAGCTCCCACTTGGGGAACATCAGAGGTACAAGGTAATTTTACTGCTACAAGTTAAGGATGACCACATTTCCCATAAGTTGAAATTCCATGCCTGATTTATGCTTGTTTTCATTTTTTAAAAGGCATTTCATTTTTAATAACTGCACCCCATATTTTGTTTATGCCACATATGTTCAATCTAATAATTTATTTTGTTCACTTTGTACAATTTTCTTAAGACTCCTTCTGTTTTCTCCTTTTCAAGCATTAAAGTTACCATGGAAATGGTGCCATTGACATCATGGGTGGGGCTTTTACACAAGTATATCTAGTTGCACTTTGTGAGGTTTTTAAGATTCAGACTATGTCATCGAGTGAGAAAAGTCAAGGTTGACATGCATTTTACCCTCAATACATGTTTCAGCACATTAGTTACAGAATGCTATGTTTAGGTAGCATTTTTAATGGAAATTAAGTAACAGAAGAATGAAAGTTAGATCTTAAAACTCTCCTACTAATGCTGATTAGATCATGCTCATATATTGTAAATAAACACAATATTAATGGTGTATTATAAAAAAAGTATCCATGATGCAAGGTATTAGCTATGTGCCTCCATTTACAAAATTTAAATTAAGAAATTCAGCATCTATGTGTGTGTGTGTGTGTGTGTGTGTGTGTGTGTGTGTGTGTGCGCGCGTGCGCGTGCGCATGTGTTTATACTGGTACTATGACATGCCCGTAGAGATACTAGGGATATTATATCATTTACTTGTATTTCTAATAGATGCCTGCTATGGAGACAATTCTATATAGTGCAAAGAGCTTGTCATTTTAGTATGTTATATGCAGTTTTGGAATATAAAAATGCCCTGGGTACTTTTTTATTTTCAGTGTTAATTTCCATTCCCATCCCTAAAACTCACATCTAGAGGAGTGTTGATTTTCATAATTAGTGTCTAAAATATCTTGAAACATTTTCTCTAATAATATTTGCTGAAATTTCATATAGTATTGCTTAGAAAAATGTTAACTTGAAAGATTTAAAAAATTAGGAAGTCCTTGATCTGACATTAAAATTTTGTTTAGTTGCTAAAAAAATGTCATATCTAAATTTAAAATATAATACAGGGATGAGCATTTTATACCCCATGAATGATATCCAGTTCATTACCTGTTTATGTAAATAAAGTTTTATTAGAACAATGCCAGCCACATATATTTATATGTATTTTTTATGGCTTCTCTCATGCTATTAATGGCAGAGTTGAATAGTTGCAACAAAGATAACAGCCCACAGAACTTAAATCATTCACTATCTGTTCTTTAACAGAAAATGTTGCCTTCCCCTAGTGTAACACATCCCTTATTATCCCATTTCTATACCAACAGTCAAACTAATGGAAAAATGCAATAAAACTGGCAGACATGTAAGAACATTCCTAACAACCTAAGACTGATATGCATTGTTATGGGGGTAAATTCTTTTCCTACTCAATGTTTTCTTCCATATGGAGTGTGCTCTGTGCATGCAATGATGCTGGTATCTCTCCAGCTCTTCAGGTATACTGTACAAAAAGAAATGGGAGAGCTACATGATTAGGGCTTGGGTATATGTCTGCCAGCCCCATCCTTTCCTCTTTTGCCCAGAAGCCAGCTGCTTCAGAGGCCATGCAGAATGTAGCTATGCAGTAGGTATACTGGTAACAGCTGTTCCTACATAAGGAAGCCTGCCCTGGGACAGCACTGTTGAGACTGGACTCCAGTATTTGGAACCTTCTAGCTCAGTGATGTAAACTACATTCTGGGTATCTGTCTTCATAGTAATAAAATTGGCATTTTGGTTACCCATCTGCTTTATTCTTTTTTAAATGACACAGATGTATATTTATTAAGGGAGGTAAATGCATAATAGAACCCACAGGGGAGAGAGAGAGTACCACCTTTTCTATCCCCACCAATCTTACCTCTTCCAAGTCAGTGAACAGCATTGCTAGTTGACAAGACATCAACTTTTTGTTCTAAAATTTATAAAGGAAAGAAGTAGCTTTCCTTGTATAATCGGTGTGTCAAGGTAAGCAATAGCCTCAGCAAGAGTAGCAAAGTCCTCCTTTACAGAAGAGTTACAGATAGTAAATATGGAAAGAATGATAGAATATAAAAAATCAATGTTTTTTAACCCCCTAATGCAATAATCAATTCAGTTAACAATCATGAATTGATGAAATTAATAAGTGAACGGCTGATGGACATCTTTATAATGGAGGAATTGGGAAGTTGCTGCAGAAATCCACTGAGAAATTTTAGCATAAAGAGAAACAATCAGACATCATGGTGATGCGCCATGAGAAGCAGCACACATTGTTCTTCCCCAAAGTGGTGAACTTGAGTCTAATCAAGACGAGGTTGCTCACTTCTACGTACAAAAAATATGGGAGAAAGAAATAAATTAAGTGAGGGTACAGGGAAGGAAAAAAATCTAGAATAAGGAATATTCTAAAGGACAAATCAATGACATGGGGAGAGAAGTTAGGATCCACAACTCTAGATTCAGAAAGACTTAGATAACAACCAAATGTGATAATGTGGACCTTATTTAGATCCTGCTCTGAACAAGGTAAATAGAAAAAAAAATTGTAACCTCTTTAAATTATTTTTTTCTTGATATTGTTTTATTGTTATTCAAAAACACATTATGTTAAATTTACCATCTTAACCATCTTTAAGTGTACAGTTCAGTAATATTCAGAATATTCACATTGTACAACTGATCTCTAGAATCTTTCATCTTGCAAAATTGAAACTCTGTACTCATTAAACACTAATTCTCTCTCCCCTCCTGATAGCAGCCACCTTTCTATTTTCTGTTTGTGTGATCTTGACTACTTTAGATACTTCATGTGAGTGCAATCAATCAGCATTTGTCCTTTTGTGACTGTCTTACTTCACTCAGCATAATGTCCTTGAAATTCACTTGTGTTATAGCATGTGACAGAATTTCCTTCTTTTTTAAGGTTTCATGATATTTCATTGTATGTATATACTACATTTTCTTTATCCATTCATCCTTCTATGGACATTTGTGTTGCTTCCACCTCTTGGTTATTGTGATTAATACTACAATGAACATTGATGTGCAGATATTTCTTAAAGACCCTGTTTTGAATTCTTTTGGTTTTGTAACCAAAAGCGATATTGCTGGATCATACAGTAATTCTATTTTTAATTTTTTGAGTACACTCCATATTGTTTTCCACAATGGCTGCACCATTTTATATTCCCACCAACAGCACCCAAGGGTTTCAGTTTCTTCACATTCTCTTCAACATTTGTTATTTTCTGTTTTTTTGTTGGTGGCCATCCTAATGGGTGTGAAGTGATATCCCACTGTGGTTTTGCTTTGCACTTCTCTAATGATTAGTGACGTTGAGCATCTTCTCATATGCTTTTTAGCCATTTGTATACCTTTTTTGGAGAATTGTCTTTTCAAGTACTTTGCCCATTTTTTGAGTGGGTTATTTGTTTTTTATGGTTGAGTTGCAGGGATTCCTCATATTCTTTGGATCAGCACCTCATCAGATACATGATTTGCAAATACCTTCCCTCATTTCGTGGTTTGTCTTTTCGTTCTGTCCATTATTTCCTTTGATGAGAAGTTTTTAAGTTTGATGTAGTACCATTTGTCTATTACACCTTCTGTTGCTTCCGCTTTCAGTGCCGAAGCCAGTAAGTCATTGTCAAATCTGATGTCCTGAGACTTTTATGTTTTCTTCTAGGAGTTTGATAGTTTTAGGTCTTACCTTTAGGTTTTAATCCATTTTGAGTTAATTTTTTAGATAATGTGAGGTAAGGTCTAGCTTTATCTTTTTGCATATGGATATGCAGTTTTCCCAGCATCCTTTGAGAGTATCTTTTCTCCATTGTGTAGTCTTGGCACCCTTGTCAAAGATCACTTGACCATGGGTGCAAGGGTTTATTTTGAGACTCTAATTTGTTCCATTCATCTAGATGTCTGTCTTTATGCTGTCTTGATTATTGTTGCTTTGTTGTATGTTTCAAAATCAGGAGTATGAGTACTTCAGTATAGTTCTTTTTCAAGATTTTTTTGGCTATTCAGTGTCCATATGAATTTTAGGATTTGTTTTTCTATTTTTGCAAAAATCATTTGGGATTTTAATAAAGATTGTATTGAATATGTAGATTGCTTTGGGTAGTATGGGCGTTTTTTACAATATGAAGTCTTTCACTATGCAAGCACAGAATCTCTTTTCCTTTATTTCTATCTTCTTTGATTTCTTTTAGTAATGCTTTGTAGTTTTCACTGTGCAAGTCAC